>VXAV01004757.1:47678-70252 GCA_013399715.1 Alectura lathami
GCGGGGTGCTGGGAACAGCGAGGCCCTTTGTTCCTCCTGCATCATCGCCTTTAAAGACACAGGCCGTGCTTCGCCCGTGGTTGCACGCCGGCAGTCGCGGGCTGTGCGAGTTGCCCCCGCTCAGCTGGCACCTCGCGGGCGGCGGGGCTCGTCCTGCCCGCGCTGCGACCGCAGGAGACCCTCGTGCCGCCTCCCGCGTGGCGTCCGCAGAGGGGCAGCGGGGACGAAGCGCGGCGAAATCTTGCTTTGCTCGGTCGAGGCAGCGGCTGTCTCTCCAGATACCCATCAGGAGCCGCGCTGCCGAGCGAGATGGGGCCGCTTTTACATAACCAGGTTTCAGGGCAGAGCCGTGCCGGGCCGCGGGATCTTCCCGCTGCTCCCCGCCTGCGGTCCTGGCTGGCAGAGCCACCCGCGCCCCAGCCATGTGCTGTCGGTGGGAGCTGCTCTCCTCTAATTTTAATGCATTTCCTCCAGATTTCTGAGCTGGGAGCGGGGCCGGCTCTCTGCTGCCGCCCGTCACCTCCCGTCGCCTCCCGCTGGGACCGTTCTGTTCCCCGGGAGCGCCGGGCTCCCGCGCCGCCTGAGCGCCTCGCTGGAAATCCAGGGCTGGCGTGCTTTAATCTTTCATATCTGGCGGTAATGGATCTCGTCCCCGGGCTCCTGGGAGCAGGGAGAACCTGAGGAGAAGCCTGGGGGCGGCTTGGGGTGCGCAAACGCGGCCAGCGCTCGCCCGGTGCCCCCCAGGCGCACGCGGCACCGCTGTGGGTGACGACCGGCAGAAGCTGCGAGACGCGGTGCGCTTCTGAGGCCACGGAGACTTCAGCTGCTTAAAGCTGGACGTCAAATTGTGATCAATGCTGCAGCTGGAGACAGGACATTTTGGCTGCGTGATGTCTGTTACCAAAGGCTTTAATTACAGTGGCATATCTGTCATGTTGATGAGGGTTTTCTATTTTTCAGAGGGTTTATTACGGGGCTGTTTTGGATCAGATTGGCTTTTAGCTTGGCGCATAAGCCGTGATCCCAAAGGAAATATCCATCCAGCTGCCTGTACGAAATTTTTCTTTAATAAAAAATTACAGAAATCGATTAAGCCATTCCGGAGCCAGAGAGAGACTTTAGGAACGTATGGATCGGTTCGCGGGGGCTCTAACTGTGCATCATCTATCTCTCCTCTCACAGAACGGACAGTGTATCGGGGCTGCAAAAAAAGCCAGAACCCAACGTAGTTATGTTTGAAAAATAGATCCTAAACATGCTGAGCAGGTACTTCTCCTGAATCGATTTAATTCTCATTAACATTGCCCCGTGCAGCATGCTGACTAATATTTCTGGCTTGCCAGCAACAATGGATTTCCAAAGGAAATGGGTAATGAGAACAGAATGTCTCTGGGGCCTGGAATTCGGGAGGTCCTGGGGCCGCTGGAGGTGGAGGAGGGAGCAGCAGAGGAGAGGGCTGGGGGCAGGAGCGGGGCGGGGGCGGGTGCTGCCCGCCACCGTGTCCTGGGAGCGGCTCCCTTCTGCTCGCAGATGACAGATTTCTTCTTCTGGCCTTCAGGATGAAACAGGGAGTCCTCGGGGCAGCTGCCACTTTGAGGGGATTAGCAGTGACTGACAGCCTTCTCCGGGATCTCTGTGCTTCCCGAGGCTTAAGCTGGAGCTCTCGTGTCGCCTGAGCCGTGCCTTGGCGTTAGCTGGACGCTGCGTGCCCCGTCTGGCTCCTGTTTTTGTCACAGCCGTAAAGGTGCTGACACAATATTAATCCCGGTGCAGTGAGCCTTAAATAACGGGGGCAGCGATCTCCCCTGCCCCCCTGAGGCTTTCCACTGCCTCCACCGACCCCTTGGGAACGTCCCACGGAGTTAAGATGTGACCGGCAGGGCCTGGAGGATGGAAGGGAGGCTGGAGGCTTTCCTTGGGAGCCCCACGAGTCACTGGGCAGTGCTCGTGCTCCTGCAGGGCTTTTCAGTCAGCGTGCGGCACTTTGTTACGGGGACGTCGCGGAGTTTAGTGTCATACTCGTTTTAGGCTGGCTTGGTGTTACACCTCTGTGTAGTGCTGCCCTTGTCTGCAGGGTTGTGCCTTCCAGCAGGGTTTGTGCTGCTCCCTGCAAGCTTTTGGGGTTGGGGATGGGGTTGGGGACATCCCGGCCCCGGTTGCAGAGGGGCAGGGAGCGGGCCGGGCTCTCAGTGTGCAGCTGGGTGCTGTTTGCCGGGGCGCTGCTCTGCATCCGCTGGGATCCTTCCTGCGTCTCAGCCTCCCTGTGCCTGCGCTCCTCAGCCGTGAATCTGGGCTAACAGTGTCCTTGTCTGCTCCATGGGCACATTTGTGGCAGGCTGGGGACAGGGACGGGGACAGGGCCACGGTGCTGCCAGGTGCAGGGCCTTGGTGCCTGGGCTGTGTCCCTGGGCTGGCCATGGCCGGTGCCGTGGGCAGTGGGGATGGCTCGGCACAGGAGCTCTGTGCTGCTTTGGCATTGCAGGGGAGCAGACGATCCACTCCCGGGGCTGGGCTGCGGCGGGAGCACAGAGCCCGGCCGTGCCGAGTGGGTCCCCGTGCTGCAAAGGGGCAGTGGCGGTGATGCCGTGCCGGCATCGGGGAGGCTGGCGCGTGGGGCAGGGTGTGCCCCGGGATCCTGGCTGCAGGAACGCTGGCACAGCGGTGCTGCAACCCCATTCCCTTCCCGCATCGCTGGGTAAAGCGGGAGCAGAGAGCTCTGCCACAGGAGCGCATCAGGAGCCGATAGCGTGAGCAATTAAAGCGTGCGCTCAAGGCACAATTCCCAGATCCCTTCCAGCAGCGAGTGGGGAGAGGATGTGCTCTTGGAGCCTCATCTGCTGTGCTGAGATTTCTTAATGAGCCTTTGTGGCCGCTGGGTGTAGGAAGCAATGAGGCTGGGCCAGCTGTGGCTGCTCCATCCCGGCCCCCATGTACGTCCCGCACCGGGGAGGAGCGCGGCTGGGCCTGGAGGGTGCTGGCAGGGAGGCTCCTGGTGAGCCTGCAGAGGGACAGCTCTGGGGGGAGGAGGNTGTGGGTCCCGTCCGCCTCGGGGTGTTCCATGGTTCCATGTGGTGCTGCTGGGTTATGTGGTTCCTGCAGACCAGGCAGATTTTGGGTGCCTCACCCACCTGGGTGTGGGAGCTGCCAGCTGCCCTCTGCCAGGCCCCTGTCCCGCTCCCGTGGCTTCTCCCAGTCACAGCAAGCTGAGCTCTCCCTGGGCTGCCCATGGGGATGTGACTGCTGTGCCCCAAAGGCTGCTCCCAGCGCCCCGCTGCCGCCCTGCACCGTGCCCGTGCAGCGCTGGATTCCAGCTGGAGCCGGCGGCTCTCCTTTCGAACCGTCCATCAGCACGAGCCTTCCCTTCCCTCTCTGTCTGGGCACTGGCTCCTCAGCCAGGTGGGGAAGTGGTGGCGGGCGATTGCCCTGTTGGGGTGGGAGGCTGGAGCTGGGCTGCGGTCCTGCGCTCTGTGCGGTTTGCACCAGATGGGGAAAGAAGTGGAAAAATTCCCAGTGGTGGCTCCCACGTTGGCATGGGACTGGGGAGGTCGTAAATCAGCCTGAAGCAGAGGCTGTGCGCTGACCCCCGGGACGCCGCCCAGTTGTGTGTGTTGTTTGGTTCCGTGGGTCTCTAAGGAGAGGGAGAAAAATGTCAGCGCCGGGGCCGGGGATCGCCATGGGAACGGGGAGATGTGCCTGGCATGGCCGGGTGGGTGCCCTCACCCCTGCTCTGCCCTGGGGACGTGGTGCTGGGAGCTCGCCCCTCTCTGATCCTTATTTATTTCCTCCATAAAATCCACAATTCACCAAATGGGACACAGGTCCTGCGGCGGGCCCTGCCCTGGGTTATGGCCACTACCAGGTGCTACTGAACCTCGTCATCAACCTCTTATGTGCCCGCCGTGCAGGCAGCGCTGCTTCCTCCTTCTCGTTGTGCTTTCACGGGATCCACACCGGCCCTTGTGCCGTGCTCCGACAATGAAAACAAAGCGCGCACCCGACGGATTCCCCCAAGTCCGTCGAATCATGCTAGAAGGGGAGTTCGGGGCTGCACCGGGACACCCAGGGGCCGAGCAGGGTCGGGGTGCTGGCGTGCTCCCCTTGTGCAGGGCTGTGCCCCGCTCAGCCCCTCGCCCCCCACCTGGCTCCCGTCGCCGGAGCTGCTGCTCCCTGGGTGCGGCGGTGCAGCGACGCTGCCGTGTGCTGGGCAGGCAGCTGCCTTCTGTAGGTGCGCGTGGTTTAGGGGGCTGTCACGCTTCTGCTTGTGGCTTCCCAAATGCTGTCTCTGCTGCCCTGTGGTGTCCTTGGTGTAGCTGGCTGCTGCCCACCTGTGGCCACCATCCTGACTTGTCACAGCGTCCCATGATGCTTGCAGAGGAGCTGCTCCTCCCTGGCCAGCCCCCACACGCATCGCACCCAGCGCTCTGGGCACTGGCCAGAGTTGACCCAAACTGCTCTTGGTGATGGTAACAGCTTGTCTGCAAATAATAGGATTATTTGAGATCTGTGACAGCTTCCATGCCGGAGCACGGCGTGCCGGAGCTGGCGTGTTGGTACTGCTGAAAGCCGTGCGTTTTCCTTTCCCAGTATCTTCTCAGTGGCTGGGCAAAGGAAACATGGGGCCGTTTTGCTGTGGTGTTCTTCCAAGTGAGCAAGCTGGCGCGCATTAAAGTGATTGATACAGAGCAAGCACAAAGAGGAGGAGTGCTTCTGGCACGCTGTCTTTTAGGTGTGCTTGGGAAAATAAAACGGTCTGGCAAAGCACAGAGGCCAAAAGGGGCTGTCCTGAACATGCCTGGTTCTTCTGGGAGTGCTGCCATTGCCCTGGCCTGCGCCTGGAGCAGCAGCAGGACGTGGTGACAGCACCGGGGCGGCAGTGAGGTGCCTTTGCCCAGATGGGATCTGCTGCAGAGGGAGGGGCTCCGCGAGGAGCTTGGTGCAGGCTGGCAGCGGAGCCCCTCAGGCCCCTCAGATGTTTGTGGCGTTGAAGCCACACGCGTTTTAAGCACATTGACGCCATCCTGCACTGCCCCTCTATCTGTCGCTGCTCATGGAGAGACTCCGGAGAGCGTCGTGGCGCAGGGGGAAGGAGGCAGCTTTGAGTCCATGTGTGCTTCGCAGCGGAGGTTTGGGAAGGACTCAGGAAGCGCAGCGAAGTCCTCCAGCTCTGCCCCTCGGCCCCACCACTCAAGTGCATGCAGGCAGCAGGCGGGGCTGTGCCCGCAGGATGGGGGACACCGGTGGCGTGCGGGGGGGATGCGTGGCTCCGTGGCACCAGGGTGCTGCCCCGCCTGCGCCCAGGGGCAGGAGCCCCTCGCCAGCTGACACAAAGCCAGCTGCAACAAGGAGCCGGTTGCCTCCTTGCTGGAGGGATAAATCTTGTCAATCTGCCACCTCGTACTCTGATGGGCTAAAAATAGTGCATTATTTCCAGGCAGTAATTGCACATCCTGGAGTCATAATGAGCTCTTACGGTAATTACCTTTTGGTGGGAAGGAGCTGAAGATAGGGTGTGTTCGGCTGAAAAATGGAAGTTTTTCAAGAAGCCTCTCCAACGGTGTGTCCCGTGGCGGGGCCGTGCCGCCCCTCCATCAGCTTTTCCCCGCCAGAGGTTACCCCAAAGCCGCCGCCTCGTGCATCCTTCCAATCCCCCCAGCAGCTCCCGGTGCCGCCAGCTCCCTCAGTGGTGCTGGGAGGGCCCTGGCCAGGCGTGGGGGGCTCCGTGGGGCTCCTGCGTCCCCGGCGCCCGCCCGTCGGCTGGGTCAGTGCCAACCCCACCCAGCAGCGCTTTGCCGCCCAGCCTCACAAATCAACCTGCCGTGTCGCGGAGTGCCCGGCTCTCGCACGGAGTAGGTGCGTTCCACCTGCTGCCGCTGCATCTTTGTAACTAACAAACCCAAACCATTCGGCCCGTTTTTGTCTGAGTCGATTTCCCTTCAGTAAGTCAGAGGCTCTGCTCCTGCAGCGCGGGGCTGTTCTGGGGCAATCCCGGGGCTGTTCTTTTCGCAGCCTCCATCGTGATCCACGGTTGCAGCCGCCCGACGAAGCTGCCGCTCCACTCGCGCCCCGGTGCTGGCTGTGACCCCGCAGCCCGCAGGTTCCTGGGGCCGCCCCAGGCACCCAGGCACATTGCTGCGAGGGGCTGAGCTCGTAGTGCCATAGCTCGTGTTGATGGGGACAGCCCCTCCTCACGTCCCTGCTTCCTCCAAACGTGGCTGCAGCGTGTACAGGACCCCCCTGCTGCTGCCAGCGGCTGGCGGCTGCGGGCTGGAGCCTGCCGTGGGCAGCAGAGAGCCTGCGAGGTGCGGGAGGGAGCCCCTGCGTGGTGCCGCGTGCGCTCGTGCGTCGGCCCGGGGGGACGTGAGCAGCGTGGGGCTTGAAGTGCCGCGCAGCCAGCGTTGTGCAGTGTTTTGCAGAACCTTCTTTAAAATAAAAAAAAAAAAAAAAAAAAAAAAAAAAAAATCACTAATTTAACCTTTGCTTGTAGAAAGAAAGNTAGGAATTGGCTTCACAGCCCTCCGTGGCTGTTGTTCTGCAGGACAAGGCTGTCAGGGGGGGAATTGCATGGGGGCAGGAAGATCTTCACCCTGTGCACTCTTCATTTTCTACTGTTTGGTTGTGGACCAGACAGCAAAAAATGCCATCAGCCCCCTCCTCCGCCTGGAAAGTGGGCAGGGCTGGGGCTGGCGGCAGCACCACCAAACTGCAACCGGGGGATGCTCTGCAGCAGTGCTTGGGTTTTATTCCCCCTGCCTTATCTAGAACAGTTTTCTGCTGGCTTGCTGCCTCTTCAGGCTGGACCTGCTTGAAACCAAGCCCTGAGTGTTCTGCTCTGGGTGTTTTGTATTCTGAGCACTGCTGGGACCAGAAGGGTCCCCGGGAGCTCTGCCCAAAGTTGCTGTGGGTGGGCGGGCGCCCAGACCCTGCAGAGCCCTGGGGCTCCGCTGGGGGTGCCCTGTGCCCCCGCCACGTCCCTGCTGTGCCCCTGTCTGTGCCCCGGCGGTGACGTGACACCTCTCAGACGTGTTGCGCTCCGCGTGGGGCTCGCTCTGTGGTGCAGCACCGTGTCATCTGTGGGACGTTGCAAAGCCATGCTGAGTGTTGGAGAAGAGCTGAGCGTGGATGAGAACCATGAGTTCTGTTATCTCATTTTTTTTGCACTTGCATTTTCATTTTGTAGTAAAATTCTTGGGCCTCTGGATGGAGCAAACCATCCTGTCTAGGAACAAGCAGTCGCTGCGTATTGCTTTTAGTGCTTGCTGGCTGGGCAGCACGCCGCTGCTCCTTGGCTCTGGTGCTGCCTTCCCCTAAACGTCCCACAGCTCCATGGGCAGCGCCGGGCTCCTGCCACCCCCGCCGGCTGCTCCCAGCCCCTGCCTCACCCTGGGCTGGGCTGGGAGCGCTGGGAGCAGCAGGCAGCTGCTGCTGCCTCCTTGGTGGGTTCTCCAGGTCCCCCACCGCCTTTTGTTTGCATTCACAATCTCTGCCAGGCGGTGTTTTTGCCAGTGACTGACTAAGCAAACGTGCCTCTGGGCATGCTGAAATATTCCTGCTTTGCACCCTTGTAAAGTCAGCGTGCTTCTGAAGACAGTTTAGATGTGTGCGTCTTCACAGAGGCTTTAAATTAAATCTCAGACAGCCCAGAGCCTCTATTTCCTTTTCTAAACTGCAGGAACTTTGTCTGAGCAGCGGATCTGGGAGATAGCGAGCGGCTTGGCAATGTGTTCCCCTATCAGGCCTGATACGAAGGCGTGCTCGCAGGAAAAGGCGCTGCCTTGGCTCCGGGGGGAATTCACAAATCTGAAAGCTGCCAGGCAGCGCTTGTTCTTCCCTCTCTGTCTCCCCTCTGCATGCTTTTGACGTGCGATCAGCTCTGACCACGCAGCCTCCTTAATTTTTCAGCAGCTCAGAGTGACAGGGTTGCCCTCCCCTGTCTATTTACCCACCTATTTCTGCAGCGCGAGGAGCTAATTGAGCGGATAACGGACGAGCCAACAGCGCCGAAAAGCCATGGCGCAGCGCTTTGTGTCTGGAGGAAAGCTTTTTGTTCCGAGCCATTTGCGGTCAGCCCGCTCGGGGCTTTCGGTGGCCGACGGCCCTGCTCCGCGCTCGGGGTGTGTGTGGGCTGCGTGTCCCCAGGGTCCCTGGGGGATCGGGGTGGGGGGCTCAGTGCCCACACGCCGTGGGGACAGGGTCCTGCGAGGAGCCAGCAGTGGCCGTGGCGAGTGCCCTTCACCAGGACCCCGGCATGTCCAGACCGAGCCCAGCGAGCGTCCCCCTGCTGACACCCCCGGGCTGCAGGGCGGACCCATCCTGGGGTCCCAGCACCTCAAGAGCAGCTCTGGGAGCAGGGCAGGCGTGGTCCCAGCCGCTGGGTCTGGTCCTGCTGAGCGCTGAGCCCAGGCGAGGCTCCTCCTGCGGCTCGGTTCGGTTTGCGCTGCGCAAACGTCAGCTCCTGCAGCTGGAAAAATGAAATCTCAGAGCAGAAGCAGCCCCGGTGTGGCTGAGCGAAACATGATTGCTTTGTCTAATCAGGCAAGTGACTGACACAATTTGAAAGTCCTTGAGGGCTTTTTAAAGGTCAGCAATGGGAAAGACGCAGCCAGCGCAGCGAGTCACGCACACGAAGCCGGCCTTGCTGGAGTCACCAGATGGTCTGCTTGGTTTGGGTTCGCCTTGCCTGCCTCTGCAGAGAAGGCGACAGCTGAGAGCAGGTCTTCAGGGTGTAACCGAGGTGGTCTCTGCTGCCGTGATGTCATGGGGAAAATCTGTGCAGGAGGGGTTTGTGGTAGAGCTCAGGGATGAGGACAGGCATCCTGAAAAACAGGCTGCACTCCACGGTTGTTCTTTGACATTGATCAGAGGTGAGCAGCGGAGGAGGGATGGAGAGGGCAGCAGCTCACGCTCTGCGCTCCAGGAGCGATGCCCCAGTGGCAGCTTGGTTCTGCACCGCACGATCACGGGTCGTGGCACGAGCCCAGGCTGCAGCCGGGCAGGGCTCACCCTGCTCCCCCCCAGCCCAGCTCCCCGCGCCCCGCTGCTGCAGACAGGGCAGGGTGGGAGCAGCGCAGCACGCTCCGGAGCAGCACCCACCACGAGAGCACCGCGTTGGTTACGCGAGATCCACGGAGCAACGCAGCCGGGCACCGCGGGCTGCAGGCAGCGGCGTGCGGAGCTCAGGGGCGAGGCACGGGAGCCCTCGCTGCTGGGGAGGTGGAGGCAAGGGGCTGGATCCAGCAGCGCTGGGTGTCAGAGTCACAGCGGGGTTACACAGCACCCTGTGGCAAGGCAGCCTTTGGCTGTCACCGGAGCAGACGTGCCGGCGCCGAGCTGGTGTCGCTGCCCAGCGAGCGCTGAGGTGCGCGCGGATCGTTTCCACGGGCGCAGTTGCTCCGGTGCGTGCACAGCACCCACGCCAGCCCTGTCTCTCCACGTGCTGCCAGCATGCGCTGTGCGCCTGCGTGGGCACGCTGCCGTTCGCACAGCCGCTGCTCCTCTCAGGGTGCTGGCGCTGCCCGCGCGCTCTGCGGCGCTGCCGTTGGTGCGCTGGAGATTCACGTGGCCCTGGGGCTTTAGTTCTTCTCTCACTCCTCTGCCGTAGCTCGGTTTGAGTCGGGGCAGTGGCCCCGGTGGGTATTGCCATGCGCAGGGGGAGCAGGGGCACGCAGCCCTCCCTGACCCCTCCCTCCCCAGCTGCTGAAGCCCAAATTCCTCCTTCGAGTTTCGCGGGCGGGAAGCACGTCCGTGCTGCAGTGCAACTCGTTCATCACAGGACCAGGCAGAACAGCGCTCGGCTGCGTTTTTTTTTTACTACTGTCATCAAGAGCATCTCATTTTGAAGAACTGCACCTCCCAGGAATTTTCTAATTTTGGAGTTTCTAAAAAAAAAAGATGTTCTGAGTGCTTTGCACCTTGGCTGTGCGGCCAGTGCCGAGCGGCGCAGGCTGGGGCCGGGCTGCTGCCAGCTCCGGGTGCGAGCCCCGTGCAGGTGGGCGCAGGAGGGACGGCCTCGGGGGGCATGGCCTGTCCCGTCCCGTCCCGGGGTCATGGCAGGGCAGCGCCCGTCCTCGTCCCTCTGTGTCCCCTGCACCCGTGCACGAGCCACGCGCTGCTTTCAGACTCCTGGGTGGCTCTGGCAGCGCGCGTAGAGCATCAGGCGTGCGAAATGCAATTAGACGTACGACTCCTGATCAGATTAGCGCGGCTCGCGTTGGTTTCTGCAGCCTGCCGAGCGCTCCTAGGTGTGCTCTCGTTTTCCTTCCCGCAGGTCTCACAAAGCGTTGCCATCCCGTGGCAGAGGCGCTCCCTAATCATAAGTGAAAATGTGGTCTGACGTGAGTAAGTGGAACAGACAGGCAGAACCTTCTCCGCATTACACTCGAGCAGCGGAGCCGTGTGCGCGCGGTGCTGGAGGAGCGCTGGCTGCAGACTCGATACCCCTGGCGCTGCGTGCTCCGGGGATGTCAGCGCCGCGGTACAGCTCGGCCGCGCTCTGAACACCGCGAGGCTCAGAGAGCTTCCCGAGATCTGCTCTGCTGTGGCCATGCAGAATGCATCCTTTGGCCCAGCCCAAGTTTCTGCTCCCGGTCACCCTCTGCTTCAGGCACGTGAGGGCTGCTGAGTCCAGCAGCTGCCCCGTCTCGGCCCCGATGCATCCCGCGGGGCTGCAGCCGCGCGTGCTGCGCAGCTGGGCCATTGCTCTCTGCTGGGCAGCCGCTGAGCGCAGCGCTCCGCCTGCTCTCCCCTCACCTGCGCGTTTCCTGCGGCAGCCCCCCTCCCTCCGGCCCTGGAGCTCCCCCAGCGCCACGCTCTGCTCCTGCGGCAGGTGTGGGAGTGCGGGATGCAAAAATCTCTCTGTTAAGGCAGAGCTCTGGGTGAGAAACGGCAGGCTGGGGTGCTGCTGGGGGGAAAAAGAGAGAGGTGGGAGCAAAACAAAGGTGTTTTCTGCCATCGTCCTCTTTCTGCAGATGAGGAACTGCTGCCAAGGAGGAGGAAATAGGTTGTGCTTGGCGTGCATGCGGGCAGAGCAAGAAATTGCATGCTAAAGGTGCAGCGAGAAAGCAAGCAAAGCTCATTTCAGCTGATGGGGGGCAGCCCCAAACGCCAGGGGGCCCAGCCCCGTGGCACCGGGGTGCAAGGGACAGCAGCAGGACCAGCCGTGGGTACCTGTGGTGCTCTGTGGCTGCCCTTCAGGTCCCAGCAGGGCCAGGGCTGGGAGAGGGCGGCCACAGGTCCTGGTGACGTTTGCTCGTGGGGGGTCCATGGTGTCCTTAAGGTTTAAGAGCTCAGGGCAAAGCATTTGCAGGAGCTCCTAAAGGGGAGAGGCTGCCAGCCTGGGTAAATATTGGAACAGCAGAGGGGAGAAGGAGGAGTGGGGGCGAGAAGAAAGACCCGGAGACATGGGCAGGTGCTGCGGAGTGCTTGGGACAGCGCCTGGGAGCCGGGCGTGGGTCAGCAATCTGTGCTAGAGATGTGGAGGCAGCAGCCCACCCCGGGGACGTCACAGCGGGCGCCGGGTGCCCCATTCCTGCAGGCACCTCTGGGGCCTTCGCCCCGGTCCAGCAGGCGGACTGCTGCAGGTGGTGCCTCCTTTCCTTGGCTTCCGAGGGGCACCGCAGAAATAGGAACGTGCACCACAATCAGGTTTTGCAGTTCTCCATCACCAGCAGAACCTCGAATCATTAAGCCTGAAATAATTTTAATTGGACCTGGAATTCACGAGGGATTTTTTTTCTGTGTCTCTCGCTGGCGTTGCGGGGCCGCGCTGGTTGCTGCGATGTCGCTGCGGCCGCGTGAGCAGCGGGCGGCAGGAGCACCCTGGGGTCCTGCGTGACTGGGCCCTTCTCCGGCTCAGCACAGCTTAAAGGCTGTGACGGGAATATTTGGTTTGCTTTGGGATGGAGGAACACCGCTTGGAACGCCCTGAGCCGTTGATTTCTGTTGGCATGACCGATCCTGCAGCGCGCTGCGGGCAGCCCCGTGGCACCCTTTCACGCTGCAGGACGGTGTGTCTCTGTGGGGCGATGCACCTGCAGCTCCTCCTGGGGCTGGCTAGGTGTGTGCAGAAAAGACAACGCTCCAATTAAATATTGTGCGTGTCCCAATTAAAAATGAGGCATTTGGCTTTGCAGGCAGGCAGCTGGGTGACCCGCGCCCGCACGGGCAGGCGTGGCAGCTGACGTGTCGGCAGGGCGCAAGGGCTTCCTGCAAAGGGCCGGGAACGGGTCAGGCAGAGACGGTTCGGTGCGGTGGCTGCACAGACATGTGGGGAAAAAAACAAACATTAAACATCGCGCTCCGTGCCCCGAGAACATTTGCAGCCCGTCATACGATTTTTCTCTCCATAATGGTGATGAAAAGCTTTAGCTGCTTCTGCACACCGTGGAGACAGCAAAGAATTAATGTAGGAAGCTCCAAAGGTGCCGTGCGGTTCAGAGACTGAACGGTGCTGTCGTGGAGCCACGCTGTGTCCTCAGAGCGGCGTTGGTGCTGCTGGGCTGGGTCCCTCCCTTCCAGCATCATCGAGAAAGTTTTCTTGCTGCTTCTTCCCACGAGGAATCAGGCTGCACGGCACGAGGCAGAAAGCTGGGCTGGAGCAGGGCGCGGCGCTGTGGGGCGGTGCCGTGGGGCGGTGCCGTGGGGCGGTGCCGTGGACAGGTGCGGGTGGCTGCAGGGAGAGGGGTGATTTGATTTCCTGAAGTGCCTGTGACCAGCAGGCACTCTGAATGCAGTCTGAATGGGAGCAGCTCTCGTTCAGGTGTCTGCATCCCTCTGATAAGCAGCGAGAGGAATTAAAAGCTGAAATGATGTGGAGAGCCCCGATCTCGTCTTTCCCGTCGCCGTGCCCATGGACTCAGAACAAGGCCAGCCCTCAGCGCTGGGGCAGCGGCGCGGGGATGCTTCCAGCATGCTGGGGGGGGACGCAGGGGCTGTGTGTGTGGGGGACAAGGGACGGTTCTGCACACAGGTTTTGTGGCTGGTGTTTTGTTGCTGGCGTTCATCGTTTTCTTGCCCTGGTGTACACAAGTGGTGCCACGGGGTCACCCTCAATTTAAATGTTTAATGGAAGGCTTAAATATTTAATTGTGCATTTTGCTGTGGGTACCACGGAGGCAGGGCAGTGCTGGAGCAGTGCTGCTGGGCGCAGGGCTTGCTCTGCTCCAGCAGCACGGGGGCAGCCGGCTGCCACCAGGCTGCTGTCCCCAGGGTGCACGGGGCCCACCCAGCTGTAGGGCAGCTGCAAGCTCCTCTGCAGCCTCAACCATTTGCTCAGCAAAGAGGCTGCGACTTTTCTTTGTCATCCTGTGATTTCCTGAGATTCCAAGCTTGTGGCTTCCTCTGCAGCACCACTCGCAGGGCTGCTGCACACCCAGCTGCTCTCGTGCACATTTTCCATTTTTGGAGCAAAGCTGCACCCCGGTTTCCCTTCCCCTTGCTATTTCACCGTGCTGCCCCTGCTTGCAAAGCCCCTTTTTATTCTTGTCCCCGGCTCCCTGATAAGCACCCTCGCTGCTGCACATTAAGGTACGGGTTTGTGCCGCTGTCCTCGTTTCCCCGCGACGTGCCGTCCGCAGCTGGGCTGTGTGAGGCCAAGCTCAGCATCGCTCCAGCGCATCCCTGCTCCAGGCCACCTGCAACTTCCCGAGCCGCGGTTGCTTTTTGTCCTCTTTTTAGGATCAGCTGCCAGCCCAGCTGAGGTCACAGCTCTGGCAGCAAAACAAGCGCAGCCCAATCCGGGGCTGCACCGGGCGGCGTGAGCGCACCCCCCCGGGCCGCCCCGAGGCTCACTTGCTCCCCCAGGCTGGTTCTGCCAGCTCGCCGCTCCTCGTGCTGCAGCCCAGCGCCTCCAGCCCTGCTTCTGTTTGCAGTTTTGGTCTGGGCCAGCAGGAAGCTCCGTGTGCATCCCTCGGAGGGGCTGACTCGGAGCGCTGGGTGCGCGCGTGCCCTGCACCTGCCCCTGCCCCGTTCTGGTCCTGGGGCTGTTTTTGATGCTGTGTTGTCCGCTGAAGCAAGCTGCGTGCCCTGTGTCAGAGCTGTGCCCTGCTGCCGGAGCCCCACGGTGCTGCGACGCGTGCTGCAGGTGCTGCAATGCATGCTGCAGGTGCTGCACCGCCGCTTTGTTTTCCACACCCAACACCAACACCATCCTCCCGGGAGCAGGGCGTGCCACTCGCTTCGTCCTGGCAGAGATCAGCGCAGCTCCTGCGCAGAGCAAACGCCTTCCCCTCCCGTGCCCCGTCGCGGGGAGGTGGTGGGTGCGTGGGGCTGCAGGGGCTGGGGCTGTGGTGCACGTGCTGCTGGGTTTGCAGNCGGTGGGTGCGTGGGGCTGCGCCGTGCTGCTCTCGGAGGGCAGCAGGGGCTGGGGCTGTGGTGCACGTGCTGCTGGGTTTGCAGGCAACTGCTGCAGGGCCCGGGCCTGCTGCTCCCGGCAGCTGAGCGCATCGCCGTCGGAGGAGCAGCTGCGGCATTCCCACCTCCCACTCATGGAAGCGCTTCCTTTGCAGGAAGGCGGAGCACGGAGGCTTTGCTGGGGCGAGGCGGGCTGCACCCCGTTTCTCCTCCTGCCTCACCCTGCCCGCCCAGCAGCATCGGGCTGGGCTGTCCCAGCAGCGCTGCGACACGGACAGCGCCGGGGGCGGCCGGTGCCCGCGCGGTGTCAGGCGGCCAGGACCTTCTCTTCTGCATGGCTTTGCTTCTTTATGGCCCGGTTCTGGGGGCGAAGGTAGCGGGTTTGTGGAGGGAAGGAGTTAAGCATTCCCCGGGGTTGCGTTCTGGGTTGTTTCCCGTCGGTGTGCCGGGGCTGACCATCCGCCTGCCCAGCAGCGGTGCCAGCCTCGGGGCCGGGCCGTGCTGCTGCGAGCCCCAGCCAGGCTGCAAATCTCCTCAGCTGCTTTGCTCCTCCGGAATTTGAAATCAAAATCTCCTTTAGCAAATACTCACACTTTAAAAAACTCCCAGGGCTGAGGTCCTCCGCTGCGAGTTTCATTCACTGCAGACGCTTTCAGTTAGCGGCTGCTGCAAGGCTGTTTTCGCCTGTATAAATCCTTACACAACCCTAATTCGTATGCTGCAAACGGCTTCGTTATGAAAACATAACATCAGCGCAGCCCCAGAGACACTTGAGGTTCTGCTGGGAGTCCGAGGTGTTTGGGGAGGATCAGGAGTTCGGCCCCGCACACTGCTCCGGGGGCAGCCTGGGCTCTTCCTGCGGGGATGGGAAGCAATTCCCCCCCCCGGCCCCTCCGTCCCCTGCGTCCTGACAAAAAGTTGCGGTTTAACCAGAATTTATGAGTGGAGATACATGGAAACCCCTCCGTGCCCCAGCAGGCACACTGAACTAACAGGGAGTGAACGGGAACAGCGCGCAAGATGGGTGAACAAGGAGCCCTCGTGGCTGCGGGGTGCCGGGGGGCACCGCGGGCCACCCACCACCCTAGCGGCCCTTCCACTCTGAAGCCCGCTGCTCGCATCGGGCTGTGCGCCCTGCGGGCGCCCGTGGGTGCCCCTCCCACCCGTGGGTGCCCCTCCCACCCGTGGGTGCCTGCTGGTGCTTTGCCTGCGGCTGTTCCGAAGCTCGTTGGCTGCGGTCGGTCTGGTGGGCTCTGCCTTTAACTTGTGTCGTGATTTTGGAAAACTCTTTCACACGCATGCTTCCTGCTGGTTGTCCTGCGGTGTTACCGCCTCGCAGCCGTGCCTCCGGGGAAAGTGCGCGCCTCAGAAGCTTGCCTGTTGTGAAGGGGTTGCCTTGGAGGTGTTTTGAACTGCGTTAGCCAGAAAGGGGGTTTAGTCGTTTGAAGGAGAAATTGTGTTTGTAATTTAAAGGAGAAAATAGAACTTTTCAGTGCCTTGGGTGGCTGGGTTGTTTGCTGCCATTGGATTGGGCTGGGAGTGAAGTGAGGAGGTGGCAGCACGGCGTGGGGACGTGAGAACGAGGTGTGGCAGATGCTGAGTGCAGCAACAGCCCAGACCCGACTCCTGCAGCTGGCTGCAGCTGCACAGGCGCAGGGAGAGCATCAGCACGGTGCGGGTGCTGCGAGCAATGCCCGCGGCCAGCGCCCTGCATCCCGCCCCGGTGCTGCAGGGGGTCACTGCTGCTGCTCGGGGACCTGGAGGGCAGCGGCCCCGCGGTGTGCAGCCAGCAGGATTACTCTTAGAGACTGAAATACACCTGAAAACCAAGATAAATCACACTCAGCAGGAGCACAAGGGTTTCTTTGAAACAAAGAGGTGCACCGGGTCGCTTTGTCGTTCTTCATCACCACCGCCATCGCCGCCCCGCGTCGGAGCCGATCCTTGCCGCAGCGTGCGGGGTGCTGCCGGTGCCACTGCTGGGTGCCCGCAGCCCCGTCCAGCTCCCGGCGCTTGGAGCACCGAGCAGGGCCGGATCCGTTGCTCGGGGCTGCCCCGTTGTTAATAGTTAATGAGCTGAGCTGCTCTGGGTCTGAAAGCTCGTGGGCATGGGAGGGAATTGCCAGCAAAGCACAGCACTTAACTTGGAGCTCCGTTTCTGGCGTTCATCCTCCGAGGAGACGCTCTCCAGGTTTTCCTGGAGAGCTCATTAGAGGCAATAAAGGCTCGTGACGGATGGGGCGCGGCAGCCCTGTGCCCTCCGCCGGGGCCGTCCGCAGCCCGGTGCTGCCCGGGGACAGGGACGGGGCTGGGGCTTGGGGCACAGCCAGCTGCGGGATCCACCCCTCCCGGAGCAGTGTGTTGCTCTGTGTAATCTCCTTTATGTTTAAAAACTGCCCTGTTTCCAATTCAAATTCGTCTGCCTCCAGCTTCCAGAGCTGCTGCTTGCGATGCTTTTCTTCTCCTGATTGAAGAGCCCTTTAGCAGCTGGCATTTTCTCCCGGGGAAGGCACTTACCGATGATAATCACGCCACCTCTCACTCTTTTAGTGATGCGTTACAGAGGCTGAGCTCCGCAGCACTCCCACTGCCGGGCATCTTCCCCAGCTCCCAGGCAATTCTGGTCTCTGTCTTTGCAGCCTCCCCGGTGTTCCATCTCCCGACGCCCGGCACCCTCAGCCCGCTGGCACCGCGCAGGGTGAACCCCCCCTCCCCGTGGCTCACGTCGGGGCCCCTGGCTTCCCGCAGGAGCTGATGCTGCTGTGCTTGGCAAACAGCACGAGGCTTACGCTGCTGTTTGCAAGCATCCTGGCTCTCAAAGCCTCTCACTGGGATCTCAGGGAGCTGGTCCCCAAAACCTGCACGGACAGAGAGGTGAGGTCCCAGCAGCTGCAGAACTGAACCCATGGGCTGGGAGCCCTTTGCGCCTCTCGTTGCGAAGCGCAGCACACGCCTTGTGCTGCTTTTCCATTCAGAGCTGCTCCCGTGTTGCCTGCCGGGTTTGGAGCGCTGTAGTTTGGTGGAAGAGGATCTCTTTCAGAAGGCAGTTTGTGGTCAGAAATTTGTGTTTAGGTACGGCCTACATGTGGGAGTCTGGTGGGGCTTCTCCTCTGCAGCGCTGCATGTGCTTTGCCGATTTCTGCTCCTGGCAGCGTCGCTCAGTGGGTCCGCGGCCGCGCCGCCTTAATGCCCTGGTGTCCCAGTTCCTGAGCTCTGCCGCAGCCCCGCTGAGCCTGGCCTGGGCCCCGAGCTGCCCCTTCTGTTTGGCTGGTGGAGGAGCTCGGCGTCACGCAAGATCTTGTGGCAGTATTTCCTGGGTGCTGGAGAGCAGACAGAAGCTCACAGGAGTGTTTCCTTCAGCAAAACACACCTGTAATTTACTTCCGAACCGTGAAGGAAAAATACAGAGGGGATCAATTGAATAGCTGAGAAGTGAAAATAGCAGAGGTTAGAAGCGCTGTTACTGCTGCGGGTGCTATCTCGGCAGGAGGGGAGGCCCAGGGGTGGCAGTGGGGTGCTGCGGGGCTCTGCAGCCCTAGCAAAACCTGCCCCAAGCTCTGTGCCCTGCCCGCTGCATCTCCTGCGGGCTCAGAGCAGCCGGCAGGTGCCTGGGGTGCAGCCTTGTGACGGGGGGCCGAGGCCACTGTCAGAGCCGTGGTGCTCGGCAGAGTACGGGGCCGAGCAGACTCGCCCCTGGGCGAGCCCTCCGTGCCGCTGTGTGCAGATTTTGCCACCTGCTCCAATCGCAGGATCTGTCAGAGCGCAAAGCGTGCCCAGCGCGCGCCCGAGCAGAGTAAGCACTACACAGGCACGGTGCAAAATCAGTCGCGTGGTTTCCGAAGCTGCGCCTGCCCGTGCCGCAGCGTTGGTGGAGGAGGTTGTGTCGTTGGGCGCAGCACCGAGCCAAAAGTGAGCCCGGGGAGCAGCTGCTCCCGCTCCTACAGCACCGGGCGTTCTCTGGAAGCCCCGCGCGGGCTGCAGGCTGCAGGCACAATCCACGCGGCTGCGCGGTCCGTGTGAGGGTGGACGTGGCACATCACCAAGGCACCATCACCCGGTTCAGGACCCAATTTACCACCAGAGCCTTGATTCCTAGCGGACGCTCTGCGAGCAGCACGCGGGCTGCCCTGGAGCTGCGCAGCCCTGTGACACCCGCCCCTCCTGCGCGGGCCCTGCCCTGCCGAGGGCTCTGCGCACCCAAAGGCATCCAGAAATGGGGGGGTCACGGGAGGCTTTGGAAACCCCATCGTGTGCCCCCGCAGCTCCCAGGCTGCTTCCATCGGGCTGCAGCTCCCCGCGCGCTGCCTCGCGCTGCCTGGTGCTGCCGGCGCAGCTCGCTGCTTCACCTTGGCTCCTTCGCGGACGTCCGTGTGATGTGACACAAAGTGACACATCTGCGCACGATGTCACGCTCGTACAAAAATACCCCTGCCTGTCCACCGAGATCTTCGTACAGCCACAGCCAGCCACAGCCGAATCTGGGGCAGCTGGGACCGTGCTCCCCCGGGCAGTGAATTTCCATATTGCTGTGCGCAGTTCCGATCTTCGTCGTCCCCACCCGTGTCCCCCAGCAGTGAGGGGCACGCGACAGAGGGTTCGGCTCTGTGAGACCCGACGGCGGCCGGCTGCGCAGCGGGCTGTGGTGGGGCGGGCGGCGGAGGGTTAGGGCAAACGGGTGGCTGCCACCTGCCTGNCCCGCTGGGGCCGCTGCCAGGTGCCGCGGGCACCGCCGAGGCGGGCGAGCTGCAGCTGGCCCCGGTGTCCCTGCGGCTCCCATCGCTTGCAGCGAGCCCTCTGGTCTCGTGGCCATGGCAGTGCCAGGAGGGAGCTGGAAGGATGGGGCAGGGCCACGGCCGGACGGCAGCATCCTCCTGAGCACCTGCCAGGGCCCTGGGAGCCCGGATCCTGATCTTCACCCCGAATCTGAGCGCTCCCCGCTGGCACCCAGCACCCCATCCTCTCCCGGCGGGGCTGCGCTGCCTGCGCGTGCCCGCTCTGCGTTATCTCCCTCTCTCCGTATTAGTGTCTTTACAAACCCTGCGCAAGGTCACCTTATGTGACAAAGGACGTTAGCACTTCAGCGGAAGGCACTGAAATTATCTTGAAGGCTCACCCAGGCGCCAGGCTATTACGGGGGTCATTCCATCAGCGCTGCAGTGCGGGGACATTTTGTGCGGAGGCATATTGCTAATTCATGAGGCAGGGCTTGGTGTGAGTGAGAGGAGGACGAGGAGCAGGAGGAAGGCAGCACCCAGCCACAAAGGGGACGGTGCAGCACGAGGCAGTGCCACAGCGGAAGGGGCCGGGGTGATTTTTAGCACATGGCTGGGCCCAAGGGTTGCAGGGACGATGACTGGTTGTAAAAGGGAATGGAATGGCCTAAAGAGCAGATGGAAGTATTTGCAGTTGGAGGGAAATACCCAAAACCAGAGTGCTGCTGAGGGATGGCCTGTCTGGCTGCGGTACACGGGGAGCGGAGCTGCTCAGTGCTGATAAACCACGTGCCAGGGCGGCACCCAACGGTTCGGCAGCCGCACCCTCACCGTGCTCTCCCCGCCCGCTCTGGGCACTGCAGTAGCGTTGGGGATGGGACACAGCACCCCCGCCTGCTCTGGGTGCTCCTGCTCTCTGCACTTCGGGAGCTTGCTGCCTGCGATTCCCAGCAGCACTGAGCTGGCTGCACCAGCGCTGGGCAACGCGCGCCCACCAGCCCTGCGGCATCGCGCCGGGCAGAGTCAGAGCAGCAGAGGAGACGTCTGCCTTCCTTTGCCTGGGACTGCAGAGGGACGGATGATGTCGGCCGTGATGTTAGAGAAACACCTGCCGGGAGATGGATCCTTCTCTTGATCAGAAACACACCGACAGGTCCGCGAGGGCTGAGAGCTCCTGCTGCGTGCGGCGGCTGTCACGCAACATGAAGCCTTGGGGCGCGGGGCAACGCCGTGGGGTGCCACGTGGTGTGATGCAGTGCCTTGGGGCGCGGGGCAACGCCGTGGGGTGCCACGTGGTGTGATGCAGTGCCTTGGGGCGCGGGGCAACGCCGTGGGGTGCCACGTGGTGTGATGCAGTGCCTTGGGGCGCGGGGCAACGCCGTGGGGTGCCACGTGGTGTGATGCAGCGCTGTGGGGCGCGGGGCAACGCCGTGGGGTGCCACGTGGTGTGATGCAGTGCTGTGGGGCACGGGGCAATGCCGTGGGGTGCCACGTGGTGTTATGCAGTGCCTTGGGGCATGGGGCAATGCCGTGGGGTGCCACGTGGTGTGATGCAGCGCTGTGGGGTGCACTGCAACGAAGCGGGATGCAGTGCGGTGCGGTGCGGTGCAGTGCGGTGCGGTGCAGTGCGGTGCGGTGCAATGCAGCACAGCGTGTGGCAGTGCCGTGTGGTGCATGCTGAGCGGCCCCTGCACACGCACCAGTGGCTGTAAAAAGGGTCCATCGTGGACCAGTATATTCCAGCATTCCTGTTTGATTGACTCCTCTGGTGGAGCAGGGCAGGAAAGGTGATTAGCAATGATCTGTGCTGCTGCTGGATGGCTCAGGGTTGCTGGGGATGGAGCAGAACAGCCGTAATAGACTGCTTAGCACGCAATTATTGCTAGGGGCCATATGTTATTCTGTGTGTAAATAATCAGCAGATATTGTCGCCTCAGCTGCTGGAGTGCAGCAATTTGGCACCTCTGGCATCGCAGCTCAGTCCTGGCACACGCGCAGACGCCAGAGACGTGCTGAGCTGCTGGCCCAGCAGCTGGGTGCTGCCCTCTTGCTGCACAGCCCCTGTGCCTCCTCCACCCTTGGGTGCGGGCAGCTGCACCCGGAGCCTGCAGCCCTGGGGTCCCTCAGCGCCCCTCGGCCTTGGCACTGGGTTTGTAAGGCGGTGGAGGAGCTGTGCAGAGCTCCTGGGGAGCCTTGGAGCCAGCGCTGCTGCCTGCAGGACGGAGTCAGCTGCTGAGTCACCCGTGTCGGGCTTGGGTGAGATCAGGCACAGCTCCGGAGCCCGCTGCCCTGCGGCTCCGCGGCGCTGCCCGTGCTGCTCTGTACCCCTCACGCCTTCCCCCAGCAGGCATTTCCCCTCTCAGGTGCCCCAGCTCAGACCATGGAGGCATTCACAAGAATCTCCCCAAAACTGCGGTCCAAAAGCCACAATAAATGCTTTTGGCATAAATAAACGAGGGTGCACTTCAGTCTTGTTGGATCTTATCTTGGATGTGAGTATCCTGCAAGGCCAAAGCTGCTGGCAGCTCCTTGCAGTCAGACCTCACGGTGCCGTGGTCCCACCACCCCACGGCCTCGTTACCTTAACGAGGGAGGCACGTGCGTGCTCCCCGCTCGCAGGTGTGCACACTTTGCGTGGCAGGGAGGAGGCGATGGCTTCTGCTCTGTCCTCAGCTCACCGAGCAGCCCTTGCTGCCCTGTCGCAGCGGCCCAGCAGCCTGCTGTTCGCTGCTCTCTGTCGTCTGCAAACCTCGCAGCAGCCTCCGGCTTCCCGGAAGGTTTGTGGTTAAAACCTGGTGTCCGTTCCCCAGCGGCTGGGCCAGCGTTCCCGTCGCTCTCCCCGGGATCAGAGCCGGGCCGAGAGGCCGGCGGTTACCCACGCTGACGCTGTGTGAGTTTCTGCAAAGTGCTGCTTTCCCGCAGAGCTGCGGAGCTTCCGAAGAACCGGAGATGGGTTCCTGGCTGAGGGGGGAGCGGCACAAACCCAAGGGTTGGACGGTCCCTGGCCCCAGGGAGCTGCGATGTGAGGGCTTCAGCCCCGACTGCAGAGCGCTTCCCTCTGCCTGACTGCGAACGCCTGAGCTCCGCCAGCCGGCACAAACCCGTGAGCTGGGTCCCTGCGCTGCGGGCCCCGCGGGGCCGCAGTAAGCTGACTAGGCACCGGCTGATCCTTGCAGTTTTGGTCACCTTGAGTTCTGCAGCCGGGATGAGCGATGCCTGGGGACAAGCGGTGCACAGCGGGGAGGGGGCTGCGTCCTCTGCAGCTGCTGGACGCGTGGGGCTGGAGCCCGCTGGCCCGACCCCGGCGCAAAGCGCTCAGCCCCCGCTGGGCTGCCCCTTGTGGTCTTGGAGGGGGCTTGGCGCAGGGCCTTCTCCTTGGGGCAAGGTCCTGGCACGCGATGCTGAGGCGGGGAGGGGCCTCTGGACGCCGCCCGGCGCACCCCGTGCCCACAGCTGCCTCCGAGGCGCGGGGTGGGGGCCCCTGCTGCAGGACCCCGGGGTGAGGGCAGCAGGCCG
>VXAV01004757.1:106360-122488 GCA_013399715.1 Alectura lathami
GGCCCAGAGGCCGCGCTGGCAGCCAGCACGCAGCCACCCGAGGTCGGAAACGGCCTCCGAGGCCACCGGGGCCAACCCCGCTGGGCCGGCTCCGTCGCGTCCCCGAGAGCCCCAGCCGAGACAGCAGCAGGCAGGCTGCAGGGGGCACAGGGCAGGAACAAACTCCCACCCCACGCGCTGCAGGGAGGGGGAAGCCCACAGGTTGACCGAGACAGCCCCCAGCACTTCCAGGCACCCGAGGCGGGTTGTGTACAACACCCCAGGCTGCTGCCAGCCTCATCGCTCAGCCACAGCCGCAAGAATCCCCGCTCCAGTCAGGCGAGGCACAGCTGGTCCTGCCCCTGCTCTGCCCGGCGCTCGTTGAACACGGGTGGACCCAAACCCCCCCCCCTCAGCCCCTCCCCGAGCTCCTGGGGCCAGGCAGGCAGGTGCAAGCCGAGAGAGAGGAGCCGCCCTTGCCATGGCTGCATCAGATCACAGAGCTCCAGGCTCAGAACAAACCAGCCCAACACAAAAGCACTCCAACACGAGGACAGCCAAAGGAGCACGCCTAGGGCAGCGGTGGGTGCACCAGCGGGTGTTCCAGCCCCAGCGTCTGGGGAAAAAACAGAGACTTACAGCTGTTAGTCATATTTGATGTGTCAGGTTCACACCGCGAGACTTAAATTTGCAGCTGTGTGGCTCTGCAGAACCCATGCAGCCAGCAGGGGAGAACAGAGGTGCTCACATCCGCCGGATTCACAGCTTCTGGCTGGTGATCTCAGGGGCGTCCCTGAGGGAGCCTAACGCGGGCTGACAGGGATTACTGCCACCGGACAGCAGGGCTGCGAGCCGCCGGAGCTTTCTTTGTTTAGAGTAGAAACAGCCCGACTAAACCTGGGAGTTAAAAAACATTTATTTAACACAAACTTTCGTAGCTGACAAATGTACAAGCCTAGGAAGGTTCAGCAAGCGAAATAAAGATCACCGAGCCACGGTCACGTCTTGGCGGCACGCCTTCACGCGGCACGTACTCATACCGAGCTACAGCACCGAGAACGAGGGCTGGAGGAACTGCCTGGCCCTTGGCTTCGGAGGTGCCATGATGCCCAGCCTGCCGGCAGCTCCCGGCGTGGCGCTGACGCCGTGCGGCGCGGACCCGCAGCCGGGCGAGGCTGCGGCCCTGCAGCTGGCTGGCTTCCTGCTCCTTCTGAACTTGCCGTAGCCCCTGCAACACGGAGAGAAGTTAGTGTCACGCATCGAGCAGCTGGTTCGCCTGCCACACTCCCTACCCGTGGTGTATTTATGCAGCTGCACACCAAAAAGTTTTCTGGGTGACTATACTTTTGCCTTTTTTTTTTTTTTTTTTTTTAAATATACATGGCTGCAAGAACAACTTTGAAATGTAAATCGAGTGTAGCTGTTGCTCTGACATCTGCCTGTGGGCAAGAAGAAATGGGGACACAACGCTGAACCAACCTGACTCCTATTAGTGCAATTAGAGTATCAGCATTAAATGGCACTTCAGGGTCAACAGCACTTAATGAGCAATATTCTCATAGCTGGGAAGGTGGAAAGGGTGGAAGTAAGACCTGCTGCGCTGGAACTGCTGTTCCCTACGCATAAACGCACACACAAAGGCCTGAAGGAGGACAGCCAGCAGGCCAGGAGAAACAACTGGAAAAAAAAAAAGAGCAATGGCAGAAAGCAGCAAGCTGAACCAGGCAGCGGCACCGCCTTGGAGCACGAGCGTGACCTTAGGGCAGTGAAAACTTCTACTTTAATGATACACGTGTGCTTAAGCGGTATCCTGAGTGCAGGGAGATATTATCCAGTGTCAGAACGCAATTCAGACTATTCTTACAAGGAGTGATTTCCCCGCACTCGAATGGGTTCCTTTTACCACGGACGCTGCTCTAGGATTTCTGAGCTACCATTGTATTTCGGTTCATTCTAGAAAGCTAAGCAGTGCAAATTCTCTGCTGCTAGACCCTGAAATACCTCGAAATATTTATTTGTAGCAGAAGCGCACAATCAGTGCCAGTCAGGCCTTACTCACGTAGGCCCTGCTATGTCGCTGACTGCATGATGCCACCAGCTGTTACCAGAGGGGGTCTGCACAGACTGAGGAGCAGGAACAAGGCTGTGCTTATGCTTCACAAGCAGACCAGCAGGATAAGGAATGAAAACCACAGCCTACAGAGCGTGTGGTGCGGGGAGGAAATGGCCAAGCCAGGTAAGAAAGAGCAACGCTGAAGCCTGATCACAGCATCGCCACGTAACCTGACCGCGAGCGGGCGGCTGGTGCAGGCACAGCGTGCCTCTGGCCTGCCCTGCAGCGAGGTCCCCAGCAGCAGAAGGCACGGCATGAGCCACGGCTTGCTCCTGCAGCGCCTTCCGCTCCTACTGCAAAGCTGGGACGCTTGGCGTGTTAGCTTCTGAGCAACGGAGACGTCCCACCCCAGAACCAGCGAGAGCACTGGCGGTGGCAGAAGCAGGGTGGTGGCACTGAGCAGCCCAAAGCGACATTTACTGAACCCGGCAGCTCAGTGGCGGGGGAACCAACCCGCACACGAGCCCGTACAGCTGCTCACGCGGATGCACTGAACAGCAGTGCCGTTCTGGGATCACCACCACGCTGCTCTAGACAAAAAGTTACCGGCGGCCACACCAACATACCCCTTGGGGCAGAACGGCTGGCTGCCGCCACTGCTCGTCTTTTTCCTCTTGGATTCTCGGAAGTTTGGCATCCTTTTCCTTTTCCTTCTTTGGTTTGCACTATTGGAAAAGTAGCTCGAGGTTGTGACTGCATCTTCTGCTTCCTCATCGCTCTCCGGCGTGCCGGCGCTTCCCGTGGCCGTGTCCGCGCCCTGGCCGGCTGCATCCTCTGCAGAGGGACAGCGACTTAAAACCAATGACACCAGAACAACACCTGGGCCAGCCAGAGCTGCTGGCCGGCACACGTGAGCACTGCTTTCCTGCCGGTGATGCTCCAGGCTCAGCTAAAGGCAGCTCTTGGGTTGGCAGCCAGAAGGCAGTTTAGGGCTGATCTTTTTAGATCCCAAATTTTCACTAACTTGGCTTCTTGTCTGAACTATTTTGGTAGCACCAGGCTTTCTGCCTGTGCACCCTTTTCCCAGTGTCAGCTGGGAGGAGTTACAGAACATGCCATAAACACCCCAGCCAGACACAGCACTTGCTTTTAAAACCAGCTCCAGAGGGAGGAGGATGAGACAGGAACCCACTCACTCAGGTGCAAAGGATACCTGGCGCTGCCCACTCAGAGTACTTGTCCATCACTTTAATTATTTCTGCGCCGTATTTCTCCAGTTTATCCTCTGTGACACCGTCGATCTGCAGCAAAACCTCCACGTCGGAAGACAAGGTTTCTGCAACGCGACAAAGCACCAGTTAGACACACCAGGCTTTAAGAGATCACAGGAGAATATTCTGCAGGGAATTCACTCCTTCCTTTATTTAGGAAGCCAGCCCTTTTTCCCCAGATTTACTTCTGGCTGCTCAGTACAAAAACCCGCCCAGCAGCTCCCTCTGGAAACGCTTCAGAGTTTCTCTGGCAGCGTGATTACTGGGCGGCAGTGGCCGGGAGCCCGCAGGAGCGCTGCGGCACGAACCGCGGCCCAGCTGCGTGCAGCTCAGGGGTCTCCCTTTGCACTTTGCCAAACCCAGATCCCCTGCCAGAAAAGGCCACAGCGGCACGCGCAGCCTCCGCGGGCTCTGGCGGAGGAGGAGTTGACGTTATCTGCGATTTTCTTCAGAGTCGAGGTATTGAAAATATTGAAGTAATGCACATCGAAGATTTTGCCCAGAGTTTTGCACGTGTCTGTGAGCTCCCCGAGGCACTTCTTCACCATCTCTTCCCGCTGTGACATTTTGGTCACAGAAGCCCTTTGCTTCCTAATGGTACTGGCGCTTTCAGTCTCGTGAAATTCCACCTGTTAAAGCGAGGCAACCAACAGCTTCTGTCAGGGGAGCTACTGCAGAGTAACCACTAGCTCACAGAACAGCGAAGGCACCCAAGAGCGCTGTCTGACGGACCAGAAAGCGCTGTTTGCCCAGCGCGCACTTTTACATCATCTTCTCTTACAGTCCAGGGGACAGTGCAGCCGTTCCCAGCCACTCCAAGTTTCTTCTACAAACGAGCAGAGCACGCGCACAGAACCCAGGCAAAAACCCCACTGCCCCAGTACGCGGCCAGCTTTGAGCAAGGTCCCCGGGCCTGGCGCTGGGGGCTCTGCTCCCACGCAAACAGAGGAGGCAGTGCTCCCAGCAGCTCTGGGGCTGCTTCCATGGCCTTGCAGAAGTGCATTTCCTTTCAGAGAGCACCAATGGCTGGAAAAAACAGAGCAGAAAATCCAGGAGAAAGGGAGAAAAAAAAAAAAAAAAAACAAAACTCCTCCTTCACCCTTTCTGTGTTGGTTGTAGTCCCAGAATCACAGCCTGGCTGAGTCAGAAGGGACCTCTGTGTCCACCTGGCCCAACCCCTGTCTCCTCTCCCTGTCATGCTGGAATCGGGTGGAAGCAGGCAGAAGAGAAATATTTAACCCTCTCCACTCCTCCCACACTCACCCGTACCCCATGACACTACCATCAGGCTACTGGACGAGAAGTCGCGACCGCTGGGCTCTGGCCCCCACGCCTGCTACGGGAGCTCCTGCACCTCAGCTATGCAGACTGCGCTCAGACTGTCCCCGGGTACGAGCTGCACCACCTGCAGCACGGTGCTAAAGACAACGCCTTAAGGAGAGAAGCGTAAGCGTCGCACACCTGCAGCGCCCCGTCCAGCACCGCCTGCGCCCTCTCCCCCAGGACGACGTAGGCCACGGCCTGGTCATTGGCGGTGATGTACAGGTCCTCGTCCAGAATCTTGTCCAGCACCAGCCTCCTGAACAGCCTCTCGACGTTGTGCCGTGAGTAGGCAGCCCCCTTCCCGAATATCCCAGACTGAATCTTGGCGCTCTTGGCACCTGCGCGACAGGAGGCACGGGGTTAGGCTGCCCTCAGCGGGCCCCACAGACCGTCTGCAGGCGGACTGAAGGCTCCCGGGGTACCCCGCAGCCAGCCTGCGAGCACCGGAAGGTCCAAGCACCAGCAGAAGGCCGATGTGATCACTATAGCAACTGAAACAGATCACAGCTTTAGTGTCATTTGTCTTCCATCCTTTAACCACCAAGAGATTCCTGGGGAGAGTAATTTTGCCAAGTATCTGGCTTTAAACCACTGCTGACACGACAAAGGCCCAATGATACTTAAGAACTTCTGCACCAAGTCTGTTTCGCTGTTGCTTCTGGAAAAACCACTTACCTAGGAAGATGTCCACCATCATGTTCAGCGTGTACCTCCCAGAGGCCGTGCTTCCCTTTCCATTTATTCCCCTCATTTGCCCACAGTGTTGCTGTACAAATCTTACAATGCCTTTCACCTCATCAGTCACGTTTCTTGACTTGTAGTCCTGTTAAAACAGACTCGATCAGAACAGCCTGACGGGGCTCCTCCTAACGCACGCCCCGTGGCTGGCAGCCCCGTTTCTCGTCGCTGGGCTTTCTCCGTCACAGATCTGTTTTGTTCCACGCACACAAGCGGTGGATTTCCAGTCAGTGCATCTGCAGCGATGCAGGGTAGTCACGGGACTGGACAACGCTCTGAGAAGCGCAGGAAACGAGGGAGCTGCAGGGCTGCTGGGGCTGGGTGGCTACTCCCACCCAGAGTGGGAGAATCTCACTACTGCGGATTCTGTGCCTGTGGTCACGCCTCAAACACAGGCTCGAGGAGCACCACCGGGTATCACGCTGGCCCGGTTCAGACACATCAGCCACCCTCCTGTCTGCTTCAACAAACACCTTCTGTCCTACTCTTGTCTGTGCCGCTCACAAGTTTCCTCCAAGCCCTGAAACACAAACCCTAATCTCTGGGCCACCTCAAGCAGGATGTGCTTCCCGACGTGGCAGTGGTGCTCCTCCAGCAGCACAAAGGTGCTCTGGCAACTCCAGAGCAGCCAGCTGGGGGCACTTCCCCACGGCCGTTCCAGCCCGCCTGGCATTAGCTCCTGTCTTCAGCGAGCAGCGGCCAGGAGGAACATCCTGCCACCCCACCGGTGCTCCTCCAGCAGGAGCTGCAGGCCATGCAGTTTGCATGCCTGTACTCTAGGCTAAGCCCAGAAAATATCTGGAAGCATCTGATGACACACAGCTACAAGACATCTTACCCGCCCTCCTGAGGGTACCGCCACCTCTCTGTAAAGGCAGCCAAACCCAACACCAGCTTAACCGCACTGCGAACAGGAACGGTGGATTTTTACCTTCTTTCTGCTGCAGTTATCACAAATCACTTCTGGGTGATCTTTACAAAAGTTAGGATTAAAGTTAGTTTCCCCAAAGTAGGCCAAGAGCTGGATTCTGCGGCAGTCAACCACGTTCTCGCAGTAATGAACCATGCTGTACAGGTTGTTGAAGTGGGTCTGCCTCGTGTGGCTGTTGCCATCCTTCTCCACTGAAAAGCAAGGAGTTCAGCCGTAACTCTTTCATCCGCACCTCTCTCTCAATATATTACAGGATAGACAAAACACAACATTTCTGTTGCTTGAAAGAGGACAAGCAGCTTACTGCAGAGCTGACGGTAGCAGCTCTGACAAGCTCTGACAAGCAGCTTACTGCAGAGTTTAACTGTCAAGTTTTAAAGAACAGAGAAAAATCCACTGACAAAAATTAAAATATGGGTAATATGAAGAAAAGTTAAGTATGAACTAAACTTTTGACTAAAAATTAAGCATAAATGAGAAAAATCTTCTTGTTACAGAACCATTCAGGCCATGTTTATCTGGCGGTAAACCAGGTAATGTTTAAAACCAAAGCGCACGGCCCTCCCACCCTTGCACGCCTCAGCCAGGAAGCACCTCCATGCGGCTGAAACAGGGGCCCAGGGCCGAGCAGCTCCCCCGCTGCTGCCCCACACGACGCCGAGAAGCCACTCACTGAGGATGAGCCTCCTGAGCCTGGTGACGTCGCTGTAGCTGTAGAAGAGCAGGCAGTGGGACACCTCCCCGTCGCGCCCGGCCCGGCCCGACTCCTGGTAGTAGCCCTCGATGGACTTGGGCAGCGAGGCGTGGATCACGTAGCGCACGTCGGGCTTGTCGATCCCCATCCCAAAGGCGATGGTCGCGCAGATCACCTGGCAGGAGGCGGCTCTTGGTTATTCAGAGCTGCGGAAGCCATTCGCGCACCCAGACCAGGCACACAAAGCTGCGCAGCACGCAGCATTTCAGCTGAAACCCTGCAAGACGAGCGCCAGGCAGTACGAGTCCCCTCCTCTCAGGAGGGCTTCCTGAGACAGGAGGAAAATGCAGCCTGGGGGAGTCTCAAGGCACAATGCAGCAGGCATGCCTCGAGCTCCTTCCGGAGCCCGGCACAGCGCAGTTCCTCCCTCCCAGAGCGTCACTCCCCGCTGCAGCGCTGCAGGCTTTGATTTCAACCAAAACGAGGAGCAGGCTGACGTCCTGGCAGATCTGACCTGACCAGCAAGCTCACCCTGCAGCCAGGCAACACTGCCACACAGCGCTAGGCCAGAAGTGAGAACAGTGCTCCAAACGCCACCCCCCTTTTTTCCCCTCCCCAACAGCTGCTTTCTCACCTGGCATCCCTCCTGGTTAACCCACTTCTTCTGCACGAGGTCCCTGTTGGAGTCGGTGAGGCCGGCGTGGTAGGCGAGCGCAGCCAGCCCCTCCTGCTGCAGGATGGCTGCCGTCGTGTCGCACTCGTGGCGGGAGAGGCAGTAAATGATCCCGGAGTCATCTGGAACGTAGAGCAGGGGTGAGAGGATAAAGCAAGGGAAAGGGAACGTGACAGCCCTGCCTGCCAGCAGGTACTGCGCTACGCTCGCCAGCTTTTCCCTGTGCATGGAGCTCCTGAATCAAGAGAAGGAACTTCATTAGGATCAGATGGCTTTATTAGGCTCCTCTCATCCCGTTCCTTGCTTATCGCTGTGTGTGCACAGAACCAGGAAAATATTTCCTGCTCAGAACTGTGCAAACTTAGGATTTAAAATACGTGAGTGGAGAACTACATAAAGGGAGAGCCAGAGCAGCCAGTGAGCGGGACACGAGGTGACAGCATCAGGAAGCCACGGGGCAGCGGGCTGCAGCCAGCTGCCAGCAGCAGGAGCTGCAGGACGCCGGGAGGAGCCCAGGCAGGTAAGACTCACTGATGGTATGACCAAGGGGAACCACAGGAAAGCAGACAAACAGAATGAAACAATGAAAACTGCCTGGATGCTCGGCAACATGGAGCACTGCCGTAATTTCCTTTGTCACCTTAACTTGCACCGCTAACTGTAGGGTGTCTGTAAATCCGATTCACACTGTCAACAATTCCACTTTGTATCCTACTTGTTGTCCCTGTAAGTGTATGAGGAGCTCAAAAAGGCACAGGCTGTGTTTGTCTGACAGCACCAGAAGAGCTTGCCCTGCCTCACAAGGCGGTTGACACAACGGCACGCGCACGCTGCGACGCTCGGTACTCACGCGGGTGGTATTTTTTAATCCACTCCAAGCAATCCATTGCCACCTTCTTTGGCTTCTTGGGCAACACATCGTATTTCAGGTTGTGCCTGTTGAAGCTCATTGTAAACCTAAAACAAGACATTTTGTGGGTGCTCGATGGGCACAGGAGCCCTTCCACCACGCCAGTCCCAGAATGAAGTAGCTGTTACTGGTTCTGTGTTACCTGCGCAGGGCTTACTCTTCCACTGTGCTCAGAGGCTCCTATCACCCACACTGTGGGTCTAAAACTCCTCATTGTGGAAGTCAGCATGGAAGAACTGCCCCCAAACCCAACCAACACCCACAGCGATCTGCAGGGCCTTCATCTTCCTCCCAGGCACTTGTACCCGCATCCAGCCAACTGAAATTGCACAACAGATTTCTAACCTTAACAAAAAAATCACCAGTACAACGCTTTGTTTTCCCATCACAAGCAATGGAAACGTTGCAAGGTGATCCAGAGCCCGTGGCTCCTCGCTCCCCGTGTTACTGCCCACGTCAGCTAACAAGCACCTCCACCTTTTGGGGTTCTCCAGCATTCTACAGGAAGCGCTCTGAAACGGGGCCTGCGTATCGTGTCAGTGATGCTGTTTCCTTTTAAAGGGTTTGGCAAGTTCTCTTACTGCTAACACTTTGCATTTAAGCTGCATTAGGTTCCACGCACACGCTGTCCTGTAAGCAGGTGCCGCTCCAGAGGGGTTCGGACAGACCCCCGCTGCTTCTCCTCCTTCCCCAAGTTTTCCGTTCAAATGCTCTGCAGCTCAAACTGTTTCAGGAAATTGCTGGACAACTTACACTTGTGGTCTCAGCATCTCCAGCTGATTCTGGATATCCTTCTGTACCCTGGGGTTAGCCGTGGCAGTCAGAGCCATCATGGGAACAGCGTGGAACTTCTTGCGGAGCATGTTCAGGCGCTTGTAGTCCTTGCGGAAGTCATGACCCCACTAGTTAAAGAACAGAAGGTAAATGTAACTGAGGTGCTCCAGCTAAGTTCCTTGCCGTTTTGGAAAGCAAAGCAAGGCTCTACCTGGCTAACGCAGTGGGCCTCGTCGATGACGAAGCGTGCCAGGAGCCTCCGCGTGTAGAGGTTCTCCAGGGCCGACACCAACCGGTTGCTGGCACAAACCTGGGGGAACATCCAGCAGGGCATCAGAGAGCAAAGAGACAAAGTGACATCCCCCCTAACGCTGCACGGCTGCTCTGTACAGCACAGCACACCCTGACTGCGCAGGGAAAGCCTGAAGGCATGGAGAGGAGGGCAGTCACCTGCCCTCCACCGGAGGGCAGAGCAGCGGACGCAGGGCTGCCACGAGGTTCTGGGGTCAGCCACCCTACGGCCTGGTTACAGTTAGAATGACTCGTGCCATAAAAGAGGAGGAAAGAGAGCTGAAGGAAGAAACCTTCAGCACGCCGAGCAGCCCCTCTCACAGCGCCCTTGGGGCACGACACCCCTGCTAAGGGCGGCGCGCAGGCAGCCACGGGCAGCGGCGTCTCACCGGGCAGCGCCCTGCTCTGCGCAGCGAGGCGCTGACAGGGACGCACGTGGCGGCTTTGTTTAAGAAGGACATTGTGCAGACATTACACCCAGTTCTCGTTCTTGGTTAATTACTTCATGAAATCAGCTGCATCCGCACAGAGCCGTACCACATTATCTATTTCTCACTTTTTTTTTTTTTGCCTGCTCTAAGCTCCGCGTTTCCCTCTCGTCCTTCACAGCAATCCTCCTCATGTTGCCTCCACAGCTTTAGGATTCAAACCGAGCACCAACCTTCTCAGGGGTCACGTACAGCAGCTTTATTACAGGATCTTTTTTTGACAGCTGCATGTAGATTTTGGAAGCATCGGCATCGGTTATGTCACCGGTCAGATAGGTGGCAGCAATCTGTCAAACAGAAATTCCTACATTAAGTTCTAACACGCAAAAAACAGAGGCATCTCCAAACGTCAGTCCAGTTCCATTCTGCTACCAACAAATAGGCTCACGGGCTATGTCTACTTTCTTCCTATGCTCTTTCCAGTAAAGAAAACAGATGTGGTGACTGTCTGCTCCTCAGCACCCTGCAAGAGGGGGACGGCAGGGCACAGACTTCAGGACAAGAAACAAAGTTTCCAAGAAATACGAAAAGATGCGCTCACCCTGGTACCAGTGCCCACAAACATACAACACTGTGTCAGGAAAGATGGACTGCAACTTGGAGCAGCAGTTAGCATTAAATCTTAAACCACAATTTCCTATTCGTGCTGAAGAGAAGCAAAGGAATCGGATCCTTTTGATTTTCCTATCGATTCCTTATTGATATAACAAGGATGATAAGGACTCACCGAGGCTAAAGCACTTCATGGGCGGTCAGCCTCAGGAACACACAATTTAGCACCTGCATTTCTTTTTTCCCATGCTTCACTTCTCCAGAAATGCTTAGCATCTCCAGAACCCTCCGACCTCAGGAGCTGTCAGCGCTCCCTTCTCCTGCAGGACCAGGCTACCACTGCTGGGCTGTCTGCTCACCGCTCTCAGAACCTGAGAATGGGGCCTCCGTGCCTGAACTCAGCTCCAGCAACAAGCACAGGAACGTCAGTAGGCTGAGCAGCTGGACGGCCAGCACATTCCAGCTCACCTAACGCAGACCTCCCTGGACAGCTTTGTTCAGCCTCCAGCTCATCCATTGCTGCAGTTTAGATCTGAGTTGCACGAGATTCATCACACAACTTCAGATTCCTGGTGCGCTTATCTGCAGTGTAACTAACTGAAGTGAAGCTGTTGGAACTCACATCTAGCGTGTTCAGCTTCTGAACCTGGTCTATGATCAGCGACCTCAGCGGGGAAATGACAATGGTGACTCCGGCAGAGACGCACGCTGGCAGCTGGTAGCACAGGCTCTTACCGCCCCCTGGAAGAATTGAACCGAATGCAACAGATGTCAGACATCGGGGGAAAGGGGACAGGGCACTCCTTATTTCCCATTTTGCAGCACTTTCAGAACCAAACTTGCACGCGGCAGAGCTCACCAGCCTGCAGGCACGTACCTGTGGGCATCAGGATGAAACAATCCTCCCCCAGCAGCGCCGCGTTGATGGCCTCCAGCTGATTTGTCCGGAAATAGTGCAAGCCAAACTTCTTATGGAATATGTTCATCATTTCTTCAGAATGGGAAAACGTCATACCCCTGAAACGTTGCAGCGCGGGGTTACTGACCAGGGGCTCTGGCAGGCAAAGGAAATGGAGTTCGGGTGAGCTGCAGCCCCAGGCTGCACTGTGCCTCTCCAACGCTAACCTCCCTCGGTGTGGCAGACTGCCCAGCCACGCTCCAGCCCTTTAGACCTTCCAAACCCAGAGCACGAGCTCCCACACATGAGTAAGTAGATGACAACGCATGCAGCTCAAATCCGAGACTGCCTAGAGTGTGGATTTTGATTGTATGCTGATCTCTGGAGCTGCTGAGCCAAACTCACCCACAACTGTGCAGAATGCATGGCCCTACACCGCCAAACACTACCTCCGCCACAGAAACCTGCCAGTGCTCCCCCTGCACGTCAGCAGCACCGCTCGCAAGCCAGCTGCAGCAGCAGAGAAGCACGTGCCTGCCCAGGCAGAGAAACTGCAGCCAGAGCACCCCTCGCCGTGGTGAGGTCTTCAGCAACTCCTCATGAGCCTGCAGGACTCCATGCTGCTACGCCTTCACCACCCCACTCCTGCAAGGACCCAGCACTGCTGACCCAGCCCCGTGCCCCAGAGGGGCTGGGTGTGCTTCAGCAAGTGCCCCAGTTGGAACGCCTCGTATGAGCAGCTAAAACTGCTGAATGGCTTCGAATCGACAGCTCCAGAGCCACCTTTAATGAGAACACAGAAGCATTCTGATTTCCAGTTTCGGCAGCTCCATCTCCCCACAGCCTGCACAGCAAGTAAACACCCCAAGGAGCAAAAAACCAAGACATTCCACAATGATGCCTTTGCAAAGAGAAACCAAAAGGAACGTCCATGCAAACAACAGGCCCTGGTGTGCCTACAGCAAGTTACTGGGTCTAGGATCTAAAAAGAAACACAAATTAAAAAGGGAAAGCCAGCAGTCCCGATGAGCGGAACGCACCTGGTCGGCTCCTCGGCGCCGGCGAGCAGCCTGGTTTTGGAGCAGCAGCGTCTGGCTGGGGAGCAGCCCCTCTGGCTGCAGAGACCAGCTTGGAGAGCAGCGACCTCGCAGGCGGCCCCTCCCTGATCGGCTGCGGCGTGGGAGCGCTCCCCGTGTCCTCCCAGTCCTCATCGAAGCCATCAAGGTCCAAGTTCTCCAGGTCGAGGCCCCCGTCGTCGAGCAGCACGCAGTCTGAGGCGGGGGAGCCGGCGGGGGCCCCCTGTGGAGCCCTCAGGGCGGTGCTGGTCAGGGGCCCCCCCTGTGGTTGCCGGCTCACAGCGCTTTCCCCCGCAGGCTCAGGGCAGCGGCTGCCTCCGCAGGATGCCCCCGGAGCTGGGCTCAGACAGGCGCTGCCTCTGCCACTGGCCACGGGCGAGGGCAGCGCCTCCAGGCAGATCACCTCCTCGTCAGCCTCCTCCCAAGCACACAAGGTGTCCAAGTCACCCAGGGTTTGACTTTTTGCTGTAGAAAAACCGCTGGAGTTAACGGTGGGGGCAGGCAGAGCTGGGGGGCCCGGCGGTGTCTGCGAGCTGCCATCAGAGCCCCTGCTGCAGCCAGGGCCAGGGCGCGGCGTGCTGGGACGCGTGGCAGGGTCTGGCTGCACTCCCGCCCTCCAGCTCCTTGGAAAAGTGCTGCCTGTGCTCGCAGCGCCAGAGCTGGCCAACAGCTTCCTCCTGGGAGGGGTGGCAAAGGGAGGGAGAGGGACAATGAAGGCTCGAGCAGCGATCTGCCGCCTTCCATGCTGCCCCCGCCTCTCGCTCCCCGTTCCAACCCCAACCCTCGGCACCATGCTGCTCGCCGTGCCCAGCTCGGCATGGTCTGCGCTGCTGTGACTATTCTAAAAGCACTCCAAACAGATCTAGGGAAGAGAGACTAATACCAGGACTCAGCTGAACACAGTAGCTACAGAATTGCCCCACTGCAGTCACTAAAACAAGGCAACTCTTGGCAGTCAAGAACCAATCCAGGCAACGCAGAGCATAAAACAGTTCTTATCCTGCACGGCGAGGTGTCTGCAAACACCAGCAGGGCTCACAGCCTGTCTGGCAGCGGGAGCTGACCCTCAGCTCAGGGCAGAGGGTGACCCCAGCCGAGCACGCTGCCTCCCCCCCCTCAGTCCTCTTAACACCTCTGGGTCAGTAAGGCTTTTTTTTTTTTCTTTTTAACAAAAAGCTGATCTCTTTCCCCCATCATTTGCACGGTGCGGGGGAGCCCCCTACAGGCACGCCGCCGCCTCACACGGACCGCGGCAGGACGCCCCGCACCACACCGTACCGGAGCTCCCTCTGCTGCAGCAGCTCCTTCGCACATGAGAGAGCCTTCAGCTCCCGGAGGGGAACGGCATCCACCAGCCGGCAAATCTCCTCCATGACGCCGCAGAGCTGCTGCTCCAGGTGCAAGCCTTCACCTGCAGGAAGGAGCACACTTCAGCAGGGAGCATCCTAACAGCGGGGTCACAACGCCCACACGGAGCCACCACCACCAGCGCAAGGTTTAGAAGGACACTGCAGCACAGCACCATCAGCTGCACGCTTAGAAACCCTGCGAGCAAAATCTGAGCCTGCAGCCGTGAGACCACGCTGCTGCACGCCTCTGCCTGGTAGCTGCCATTCTGCAGGTCGGGCTCAGACACGGGTTAGCTCGGTACTGCCCAAAGTCAGCCCCCGCAGGGCTGACACATCTAAGGGGCAGGGTTTAAATCACCCCACGCACCTGCACCCTCCGCGCTGGGATCGCCGTCAGCAGCAGGCTGCTTCGCTTCCACCTGCTCAGGCTCGGGCTCAGTGCCGCCAGCTGATCTTCCACCAGCAGCAGGAGATTCTTTGAAAATGTGACTGATATTAAAACAAAAAGGCATTAAAATACGGGAACGCATTGGGTTTACAGACATCCACAGGAGAACTGTGCCCTCTGGAATGACAGCATTTAAGAGGCATGTAAAAGACAAATTTCTCAAAACCCAGCTAACACCCAGGCAGGTGAGCAGTTTGCTGACCTCCCACAGGCCGACCTGGACAGACTTACTCCAAGGATTTTTTTTCTCCAACAGGAAAAACAACTCTGCTTTTTCTGAAGCAAAAGCCACATTCCTTAGGGCCAGCGATTACGGTGTTCCACGAGACATGAACAGCAGCTGCCAGCCACCAACCAGCCAAGCCACACGCAGGCAAAATCGCCTCAAGCAGCAGCTCTTTAACAAGCAGCAGGCTCGCGTCTTTCTGGCAGTTGCTAAAGTCATCTTGGTGGCAGCTGTAGGAATCAACTGTCTCACCCGATGCTCTTCACAGCGGGCGAGAAGGAAGGCAGCTCCTCAGGGGAGGGCGGAACCACGTCCCAGTCGTCATCCTCCCCCAGCTCCACGGCGGCCAGCAGCTCGCTGCCAACCTCACCCAGCTCCGCCGGGCTGCTCCGCTCACTGCCGCTCAGCCTCCGGCCGTCACTGCTTCCACCGCTGGCAGCTGGAAGAGAGGGCACCAGTAGGGTTGGTGAGGCCGAGAACTCATCCTGGTGTAAACAAAACCACAGCTGAAGGGAGGAGAAAACTGCCAGGTTTCAAAGCCACAGCTGAGTACAGGTGCTGAGGCTGAAACAACAAATAAACAGTTTCTGTTCCTCTTTGCTCCCCCATTAAAAACAAACAAAAACTGACAAACCCTCTTTCTGGTGCAGGGCCTACACAACTTGCCTACTTTTCCCTGTCAGAAGAGGAAAAAAAGCCTCTTCAAACTTAAGGTATACGATCCCACACGAGATTTTATGGAGAACTACTGTTATATTAAGTACTGGGATAAAAGAGGGTGGGTGCAAAGGTACAAGGACTCATCAAACAGCACAGTCCCTGCACCAGGATTAGGAGGTGACTGGACACGTGTGATGTCCCGCGAGATGAGTCCTGCTGCGGCCACCGGTCTGCACACAGAGGGCATGAGGCAAGGCAACAGCCTCCAGGAGGCAGGCACAGATCGTAGCTCCTTCGCCCATTTAGTGTAGGGAACTGCAGCACCGGAGAACACTGCTCACTGCCCAGCTGCACAAACATTGATGCCACAAGCAGGGATCAGAAGTTTCAAAAGGCGACAGGAGGAGCTAAGCGGGGCACAGAACCGCCAAAGCCGCACGCTGAAGGCCAGGGACCCCGCGGTCACAGCTGGGGGCTGGCTGCGGTTCATTTCGGCTAGCTCTAGAAATTCAGACGGATCTCTTTTCCTGGCTTAACGTCTCTCATCGTTACGTTGCACAGATGATAAAGCTGATTTCTGCTCCTGTAACGCCCCCACGCAGTCCCACGGCCACCCGAGGGAAGCCCACACGCCTAAGGCTGCTCTCTGGCACGAGCACCGCGCTCGGCACGCTGCGTGTTTCCCAAAAGCCAGGCCCTGGGGCGTGCAAGCGCAGACGGCAGCGCACACACCTCCGGCCCCCCAGCAGCACAGCCCCCAGCCCTCACCTGCGGGAGCCGCGTCCCCCTCACCG
>VXAV01004758.1:7548-22301 GCA_013399715.1 Alectura lathami
AGAACTGACTTTTTCATAAAGAAACCCTGGGAAGAAATCAAACTCATTCAACAATGGGAAGCCCCAAGCCTGGCAAGCTGAGCAGATTTCTGAGCAACACACTTGTTGAATGGTCAGTGTGCTGACACCCTGCCAAATTTATAAGCAAGCTCTTTCCACCAGGAAAATTTTCAGTCAATTCTGCTACTGAAGAGAAATTCAGTTGAAAAATAGTTAGTGTTATTATTGCTCCCAAACCATCTAGAAAACAGAAAACAGCAAGATAAATAGTCCAATTTCAAACATTGAATAAAAGATACCTCTAGGATCTCTGTTACTATATATATTTCTGAATCAGAAAAAAAAAAAAAAAAAAAAAAAAAACAGCTGAACAAATCAGCAGATAAAACAGTGTTAATTGGGTTGATTGAGACCAGGGAGAGCTGTGTGTAACTTAATAAGGAAAAACCAAATGAGCTAGGTGGATGGACAGTATAGAAGAGCATAAATTTCAGTCTTCAGTGCAATAAGTAAGTTGCACTCATACTAGACAGGATTCTCAATTAATTTTATCTATTTGTAGAAGAGACTATGGCACAAGAACAAGAGAAGCAATAACAAAAATAGGAATTATTTTCATGAAGGTAAATTTTAATGTTTCCAAATTTTCTTTTTGCAGGAAATACCAGAAAATCATTTGTAAGATGGTAAGGTCTGAAAATGTAGTTTCAGCAAATATAAACATTTGGCATCTTCTCAAGTGTGAATGTTCCTTCTTGTTTAGTGAAAGAAATTGAGACTTTCTTTTGGTTCAGCTGTGATTTGAGACATCTTGTTTAAGCTGTGATTTGGGTGCTCCACTCCTTTGCCCTGTCCAGGCTGACTTTCTAAGCTGAATCCATGAGCTATGATAACAGCCCATGCGGCTTCCACACTAGGGTGTTGTGCTTCATCACAAAGAGAAGCAGTGAGTAGTGAAGCAAAAGAAAAAATTTGTAAGTCAGTTTGACTTGGATTAGAAGGTCTTCATTTTTTGTGTCCTCTGAACTGGTTTCATATGTATGTTGAGAAGATTTAGCTGTTATTTCCTGACCTTGGCTGCTATTTCCTAGTGGCATGTGGAACAGCAGAGGTCTTGCTCCCATTTTCTTTGAAGACAAAAATTCTTCAAGGTTTTGTCTAGCAGGAGATGGGCCAGAGTGGAATTCAGGTCCACTGTGCTTTTACTTATTTTTGAAACATACCTCACCCGACTTCCTCTCTGACCATCTTCCATGTGTATAAGCTGTAGGAGAATGGTCCTAAGTAGCCCGAAAGAGAATTACTGAAAAAGTATGGTCAGTGATAAAATCCTGTAGTTAATTGAAACAGTAACTGAAGCAGCTGCACTTTAAGAAGGTCAAATGCTATAGCCCAGACTGAGATCCCCAGGAAAGAACTTGTTGATTACATCTGTGGAAAGGGGTAGCTGCACTGTGCAGAGTATGCCACCAGGTTGGCCCACCACTCACAGTGAACAGACTCATCAGAGTGCACCGACATTATCATTACATTCAAAAAAGTGATTAGGGGTTTGGAACATCTCCTGTATGAGGAAAGGCTGAGAGACCTGGGGCTTTTCAGCCTGAAGAAGAGGAGACTAAGAGGGGATCTAATCAATGTATATAAATATTTGAATGGACAAGGCTGGGGTCTTCTCGGTGGTGCCCAGAAACAGGACGAGGGGCGATGGGAAAAAACTGGAACACAGGAGTTTCCATACTAATCTAAGAAAAAACTTAGATACTGTGAGAGTGTTGGAGCACTGGAATATGCTGCCCATAGATGTTGTGCAGTCTTCTTCTCTGGAGGTATTCACGATCCTCCTGGACTCCTTCCCTGCTGTAGGGAGCCTACTTTTGCAGGGGGGTGGGACTGGATGATCTCCTGAGGTCCCTTCCATCCCCTACAATTCTGTGATTCTGTAATTCTGTGAAAAGAAGTCTGATTTTGAAAGAAATCTCTCCACTGCCCCACTTAAGGTACCTTGCTACAAAATGAACTGGCAGCATACTAATGCAATTCCTGTCCAACAAGCTGGAAGATGCTCTCCACTTGACGCAAATCCAGCAACTAACAGGTATTTGGTCTGTGGGACCAGATTAGGGCTAGCACAACATGCTTCCACGGATCCTCCTGCTGCACCATACTGTTTGCTAAATATAAAGACTGCCAGAGCGCACTGGCATGGCCTACCTTCCCCTTCAGCCTTCCTGAGGAGAAAAATGTACACAGAAAGATGGAGCCAAAATGAGTAACGTGGTGCTGAAACACAACTGAAATGGAGGCTGGTGGCTATGGAGCTCACTCGAACCGCAGTGCAGGTATGGCCATCCCAGTCACTCCAGTGAGAATTGCTTTAGGGCTAAAGTAGTACTACTCAGTGTTGCATAAGAGAGACGGGATTTGGCTCTCAGTGTTTTTTCATACTTGTAGTGTTGTGGCTCTTTCAAATTTGCTGAAGTTTTATATAATTGTACGCACTCTATTCATTGTCCTTAGCCAGACAGAAAAGACTAGAGTGAACGCCATATCATAGTTTTGCAGGATACAGAACATGCTCACCGCAGGGCAGGCACACATTGCTGCACACATTGCTGCACACATTGCTGCACACATTGCTGCACACATTGCTGCACACATTGCTGCACACATCTATTCCTTTCCAAGTTTTTCTCAATACTGTCTTTAACAATTTCAAGGCCTCATAGAAACGTGAGAATGGCTTTGGAGAAAAAAGTTTCGCTGTAATGGCACCAAGCTGATTATACGGCTCATTGAGTAACTTGGCCCTATTAGGAAAAATAGGTTTCCCTCCCCCTTCCCCATACCCTTCAATAAGTGACATGCAATTGCAAGACAATTTAGCAGGAACAGTTCAGCTATTTCAGCACAGCAACTGTTTTATTTCATACTTTTTATGACTCTAGGCTAAGGAGAGCCATTTCAAAGCAGTATTTAACCTAGAGGCTCTGTAAAAAAGGCTGGGATTTCAGTAAATACAGAGTGTGTGTTGTGTCTAGGACTGAGGCTGACATCAAGCCAGGTCATACTTTTCAGCTGTCGCTGGTATGCTCTCCTAGCACGACCATGATTCCTCAATGTCTTTTCAAGATGAATTACACAGCTCCCATTCAAGTAGTTTCCATTGGAGTCTCCATGATGTTCATTGTGATCAGATATTTATCACAAGGAGTAGATATTGCAAAACATTGTCATCGGTAAGCATCGTGTTAGAATTGTTTCAGTGTTTGTTTGTGTAGCCCTTGAGGAGCATAGATCAGCTTCCTGGCACAGGTAGGCATGCTGAGCTCTCCCTGAACAACCAGAGGACTTCTTTGCCCTGCCAAAAAGACATACTACTGAAGTTTTATTGCTTCCTCTTGTTTTCTAAGCTTGTTCCCTTCAGCATCTTCACCTAGAGCTTCACTGAGGAAAGCAGATGGCCCCAGAGTGATCCTCTGCATCTGACTCCAAGGAAAAGAATCAAAAGCAGTGTGTAAGAATTGCTTGAGGTTATCTTCTGTTGAGCTCTCTCATTTGCCCCCTCACTCCTCCCCACAGACTGCACTGATTTTAGCCTGTTGTCTCAAGCCAGGTGTTAAAGTTCATGAAATTCATAAGAATCTAATATTTTAGGGACTGCTCCCTCTTTGCCAAGTGTAACTGAAATTGACCTATGAGTTCAAACGACCTTACACAGGAAAGATTTCAGGTGAGCAACAGACTGTTCTTTTTGTTTGTTTTTCTATTTTAAACCATCTGAGAGATCTAGTTTAGAAGAAAGATATGGGTCAGCTTCTAGTCAAGAACAACTGAGAGAGAGGAGAAAAGAAAAAAGAGGGAGCATGAGGTAAATAGTAGGACATATAAGCGATGCAAAATAGGGATGAAAAAGAGTCAACTGCATACTAAATAGTAGTAATATAGTTCCTTGACCCTCTTGCAGGAAGGTCTGTGATAAAAGGGGGTATAGAAAAAAAGGAAATGGGGAGAACAGTATAGGGGAAAAAAAGGAACATGCAATGGAAGAAAGGAGGAGAAAGAAAAACAGACAGAAAATGGCTCAGTTGTGCAGGATGAGAAGAGGTTTTGCAAGAAATTTCTAAATACCTCAGGACTGTACAGCAGCACAAGAGGAAAATGGGCCTGGAAGAGACCCATGAAATACGCTGTGTGTGAGGAAGCAGCAAAGTGCTTATTTATTGCAAAATGCATTCAGCTTGTAAAACCCAGGCCAAACAAGCTATCTGCATGCTACCTGCACACTCTCTGCCTGCCATCTGCACACTGCTTGTAGCACTGACAGCTCTGGCAGAAAGTCAGATGTGTCTCAGAGGAATTTGATCCTTCCTGGAAACTCCTCCTGGGGCTCAGGGTGAGAGTGATTTGTGATTCTCTGGGAGGGAATATATTGATCTTTCCTCTCTGATTACTGAGAACAGTTACAATTTGAAAGTGTATTCTTTAGGAGTGATTTGACCTCTCTGAGGCACCAGCCGAAATCAATCTCCTTAGTGTGAGAGTGATATTTAATGTAGGGGAGCGAAGAATGCTTCATCCATGCCCAGCATTTCCCGTAGAAACACACATCAGAAGGACCCCATCTGCCTCCAAGTCTGCCTGTGTTGGGTACCCAGGCTGTACTGGGTTTATGAATGCTTGCTGTTTCTGTCACACAGGAGCAGATGTGCACAGCCAAGGAGCAATCTTATCCATCTCACAAGTGTAACTGTCCAGGCAATTTGTAAGACTCTTTTCATTCCCAGTATGATTTATCCTGAATTTCAGTGAGCAAGGATGACTGAGTAACCAAGCACACAGAGCTGTTTCAGGCATATCACTGCTTACTGGCAGCTGATGAGACTTCTTTGACGTAACTTAAAGCAAATTCCATAAATCACTAGATGTGAGACCTCCATGGGATACTTGGATATGATAGCAATTGGTACTGAGCAATCAGATGGGCAATGTTTTTTCCAAATGAAAGAGTGCTCAACCTCAAAATTGCATGGCAGTGTGCCTTGTTTTTGGAGACAGAAACAGCACTCTTACACTTCACCATCAGTGTGACTGCAGAAAAGGAAGGTATCAGGGCCTGTATGCCAATCGTCCTCTGTGTTTCTGGCTTTCTGTGACCATTTGTGACAGGGAGGAAACGGAACAGCCTTAGAGCTACTCTCGACCAGTACGGTGTGGAGAAGGCTGTCCAGGAGCTGCACCGGGGAGCTGGGACTTAGCTTCTGAAGTCTGCACCATTCACCAGACGTACAGCCACATAATCAATCTCTACAAGGCTGCTTGAAGAAATTATGCTTTTAAAGTTGCCTTTCATGTTCTCTGAAGAGTTAAAGAGCTAACCAAAATTTCTTTGAAGCTTTAATCACTTGAACTCAATCAACTAAAACAATGACACTTCCCATAGCACAGCCATCTTTGGTTTGTGGTCTGCAAACCTCCCAGGATCCATGGGCTACTTCTAAGGGGTCAGTGAAAGGTAAAAAAGAAGAGGCATCTTTTGCTTCACAAGCGTCTTTACATCCACTGGAATTTTTTTTGATGACCGTCAGTGGAAAAAGTCTTGAAAAACAACATTGTATCACATTCTTTAAGATCTCAAAGCCATTATATGTTATCAGTCTTTCTTCACCGCAGGCTGCTTGAATCCTAAGCCTTTTCCACCGCACAACAAAAAAGAAAATGTATTTCAGTCATGCAATGCTGAGTCATCATAAATCGGGTAAGAGTGCTAATAAATATTTTTGTTAATTGACAGGTCTTTGTCACCACAGTGTCTGATTTCTCTACAAACAAACATTTTTATTTCTAGAAGTTATACAAGGCTCAACAGAACATCTTGTTTGGCATAGCCAAATACTTTTCTCAAAGTCAAGATTTAAAACACAGGTTTTTTTTTAATAGATTATTTGAAAGAAGACTAGAAACAACATCATAGGACCTATCCTGAAGACATGACACATGCAGGAGACCTTGAAATTGGAATAGCAAGGCTTTCTGCCTCATCTCTCTGACTGTTTGCCCTATGCAGATTTCAGGGTCCTTTGCACATAGAGTGTGTGAACACGTGCGTGTATACATGCACACAAACACATGCGGAGCAGCTAGCTCAGAGCAGCTCCAGCTCTAAAGATTTCAGTCTTCAGCCTCTGGGGACTGCAGTAGAAGAACTGGTAAACCAGAAACCAAACAATAATCCAAGGGTGAGAGAGACATAAGTTTCCTTTGTTTCATAGGTACTACCTGAGGCCACTCCTCACTTTGCTAGATCAGCTAGCTGATGTTTTTCAGGTACCTTGGCTGAAGCAGTGTTTGAAAGACTACAGTGAAGACAGGGCAGTGGTCAGGGACATCAGTTTTCAGGAGGCTGCTCCATAGCTAGGGAGCACCATGGGCATGGGGCAGGGACAACATATGTTTACCATTACACATAATGCTTCAATTTATTCAGGCTGCAATGGTGTTGAAAACAAACCTGATATTTTCCATGTGCAGACAAAGATGTAGTCTCTTTTTCTGAGAGCTTATGGCCTAGGAGAATATTTAGTGGAAGGAGGGCCTGGCCTGGCTAACTGAGCTGGAATCTGCAGTCAGCACTCCTGAGCACATAGCCCTCATGTTAGAGTCCTGAAACCAGACCACAGGGCATGCACACAGGAGCTACTCATCATCATCAAACGACTTTTCTTAGGCACCCCACAACTGTTAACACTGTATGAACAGGAAACACCATACCACAGCTTTCCCAGGCCCTGTGGCCTGGAGTGTCAGACTCAGCTATTCGGCAATTTTGGCCTTTGCCAGCCAGCCATGGATAAAACATAGGCCTACAAAAGCTGTGGGGCAGCTTGCATGTATGCCTCCAGGGATGGCCAGGTGTCAGGAGCACTGCTGGAAGGCTGCCTTGTCCCCTTTGCACCTCTGCATATCCTCTCCGTTTTGTAGGAGATGATGCTAAAAGTGCATCCAGCGCTGGGATTGATAACTGCATCAAGGTAGAGGAATTTTCAGAGGTGTATCAGCTGGAGTTTTACCTCACATTTTTCTTAAACAAAGAAATGCTGGCAGTATGAAATAATATCTGTAAAATATTTTTTTTTCATTTTTATTTTCCCCTACACTAAGCCCTCCATAGTCTAGCAATTCTGTATTGTTATTTTGCATGCATCACTTAGACTTGATTCTGTGATGAAAAGAAGAAACAAATACATGTATTTTAATATTTTGGAATCAAAAACACAGGAGAAGCAGCTCCATTTTTCTATATTGGGACACCAAGTCCCACTGCTCTGACTCAGAGAGCCTTTAGGATAGGAGCCCTCCCACACTGCCTGCACAGATACACATCTGATCTTACCTTTTATCTGAAAAGATCTCCAAGGCAAAACGAAACAGAAACATGGTTTCATAGTGTAAGCATTAGAATCTGAAATGCACTCTCATCCCGCTAGAGGGTGGTCTGGTCACCTTGATGTTAACAGCTGAGGTGCGTAGGCAAAACTCTTTCAGAAAGCGTGTCCTGTCTAGACTGAGCAACAGCAAAATATTCCGGTTCTGCATTTATCCAAGTGCCTTATGTCCCCTCATCAACACTGAACTTACCCTCTCATTTAAACAAATTAATACATTGCACCTTTCAATAAAGATCTGACACTACACAATTACTAGTATGCTCTGAAGTCTTCTACCAATGCTACAGACGCGTATATGCATAGCAGCAAAGTGATGTTTGCTGTTAAAGAGGAATGCATTTGGTTTGCTACCACTTTGAAAACTTCAAAATATGTTTATGGGGTTGATATTTTCTTCACATTGTTTTCACTTGGATTATTACAGGTAAAATAAGGCAAAGTATTTCTCGTGAGTTAGCCTGTGCTTTGACTGCTCACTGCAGTGAACCAGAAACGGCTGCACTGTGAAAGATGTACTGGATGCCCTACCATGGGGTGTGGGAGTGGCAGCAGCTGAGCTCAGACCTAGTTCTTGCACCACCTGCACAAGGCTCTCCCAAAACACATTCACTTACCAAGCCAGCTCTTCCTGGGACACAAACCTTTCCTTACTAGGTCAGCCTACTACCTTACTAGGTCACTCCCTCTTCCTCCTCCTTCATCTGCTTAAACTGAAATGCACACATCCCCACGCCCATTGGCCAACCTTCAAAACTCTTCACTTTGTTCCTCATTCTGAGATGCTTGTTATGATCACAGAAAAAGTATATTCAACCTGTTTTCTTATTCATGTCACTTCAGATCAGAAATCCTTTAGGACATTTAGCAGGAAAGCTTCAGCAAGTGTCAACTCAATCACTACAGGGTTCAATATGAATTTCAGATCGATTTCAGAGAATTTCATCCAACGTAGTGGCTCCTATGCAAATGTTGACCAAAACGGGAATGCTCCCTTTTAATCTCGAGAGTGACAGCACAAACACAACACTGTGAAGGTTAAGCTGTGTTTGTGTATCTATGCAAAGTTTTCTTTCGTAGAGTTTTTTGCCCAAAGCTGAAGATGGCTTTGAATCATGCTGCTCTGATCAGGTTTCTTTTTATTACCTAATTTTCCTAATCTTGTTTTCAGACTTAGAATTGGATAAATGAAATACTTAAGCTCAAAAATATGTATTTTCAGCCACCAAAATTGGCTGCGTCTAAGAATCTTCCAACATGGGTATGAGCTTACTGGGAAAATGTGATGGCTCTGTGAGCAAAGCAGGACACCATACTCAAAATATATGTACTCATAATTTGATAATTATAGAAAAAAATGTAAAGTGATTGGAGAAAAGTGTGCTTAATTTGCATGAGTTCACTTTCTTATTCATTATAGTAGAGGTTATTTGCCTCTTAGATTTTGTCTTTTTTGCATAGTTCAGACAGCAAAAATGTTAAAGGCTAAACAGTTCATTATAAACTTCATGGCATTTGAATCATGTCAACAGATATGACCCAGCTGCCAATGATAATCAAGAGTACCTTCAGCTGTGAGTTTGGAGGAGAATCCCAGCAAAACAGAACAATATGTTCTGATGCAATAAAAAGAATTATTACATCATTCATCTGGTCTGCATAAACACAACACGGCAAAGGAATAAACTCTGTTGTCTTCATAAATACTTTACACTTCAGTGTCTTGAGAGTTGTATAGGATGTGGCATACTGTTTAGCTCCTGTAGTAAGAAAGGCAGCAGTATGGATGGGAAGTGTGACTTACAGAAAGTCTTACAGAAAGCGTTTGCCTCCCTGTGCTCCTTTCTGGTGGCAGCAAAAATTTTGGATGGGTGGCGTTGTCTCTAATAACTAAGCATTATATACTTAACCATACGGATACATAAGTAGAGCTGTCCTCCATAATTGGCTCAAACATCTGGATACCACCATTAAATAAGTTTAGGGAGGAACATGTGGTCCTCGTTTAAAACACTGAGAACACTATCATGATGTAGACTGTGAAATTTTAATCAAGACTACTGCTGTTTTGATCATATTCTGAGATAGAAAATAGAAGTGAGTAGTACTCTAAATGTTGTAAAGCTGCAGGACCTTTCCTAACATAACTTTTCAAAGCATGACACAGATTTGTGTTCTGTTTCCCATGTACACTTGTAACAGGAAGAAAAGAAGGAAGGAAGGAAAGAAAGGAAAGGAAATTAAAAATAAGAAGGCAAAAAATCACAAATGCGTTTCAAATGTGGCCAAAATGAGCAAGGCTTTCCTTTGAATGTCATGTTTCTGAATCCAGGGCTCCACACTGTCATTCTTCCGTAACCCCAATTAATTAGGTATTGACTTGTTTTTTCATTCAATTAAAGTATAATTAAATGGCAGTGGTCTGTCTCTGAAAAACAGATGAAAAGGTTCTGGTAAGAATCTCTAGGTTAATCCAGCTGCTTAAAATGTGTGTTGTATTTGACCATTTGCCAAGAGAGTCTGTGAATACATGAGCCAGCTGGCACGGGGAGGGCTGGTGGGAACCTGTCAGCTGTTTAGGACAATGGCTGAAGCTTTTTTAACAAAATCCATTTTCAAAATACCTAAAAATGAGACACCCTATGTTGGCAGCTCTGGAATTATAGCAGCAAGGAACTCTTATGATTTTTTTCTTTCCCTCTTAAAATATGAGTTTTCACTCATGTTCTGTGAACCACTGAACCAAGCCATTTATTTAGATTACTGTTAAATATCTGGCAAAGACACACAATATATCAAAGCCTTATTTTCACAGTGGTGGAGCCCAAGTTCACTGTTTTGACAAATACAGCTATTCAGAAGGAAAAAAACTGTGTTAATGTGCTGAGTGGAGCTGCACTACCAGTTGCTCTTTGGACCAGGCGGGAGTCCACTCTTGGGACCAGATTTCAGGGCACCACCTCTTGCTCTGTGGGACCCAAGCAGGATGTGTGGGTGCTCATTTTGAGGGGTGCTCACAAGCACACCCTCGTGAGCAGTCACTCCTATGCACCTTGCTGTTGGCTCTGGCCATACCAGGAGAATGTGGGATAAATGCTTATCAGCCTAAGTGAGAGCTCCATGAGCAAACTTTTCATGCACATTTTCCTTCTAAGTATTTTAGACAGAAAAATTAGCCTCACGTTAAAAAAAACAAAAACAGACTTATTCCCTGTGTTTTCCCTGTTGAATGAAATAAAATAATTACAGACAGGAGCAATTTCTGAAGTGCAGGGATGATAGCAAATAGCTCTTTAAAAGCAGGGCCTGTTATGTGCATGTAGAGGCCAGGGAGTCTGCGTGCCAGGTGTCGGTATGAGACTTGCCATGCTAACGAGAGCCTTGCAACAGGCTGTTACTTTGATTTTTTCCACCTGGTGCTTGCTGCAGCAACATGTCTGCCTCACCATGTGAGTTATCTGAGAAGCTGTCAAAAGGCAGGGAAGATATGGGAAGTTTTGAAAAACCTGGCGGAGCCTGCCTTCACATTGGTAACACTTTGTGACACTTTTATTTTCCATCCCAAACCTCAGATGCTTGATTTGCTCTCCACCGAGGGAGACATGATAGCAATGAAAACCCTCCAGCCCCCGGAGGTGCTCCAGCTGTCTTCTCTGTGGGGTGTCCTGGTGCTTCTTCCAAGGTTTCTCCTCAGCTTCCAGGCTCTTGACCGCAGATACAGAATGACCTTGCTGTTTGTACAGAAAATGACAAATGTAACATATAAACGTCTCCCTAAGTGTTTGGAAGATAGAAAGCAGTGAATCTCCTTGATCTGTTTCTGAAAGCTTCAGGTGAGTATCTAGCTTGCATGTCTGAAGGCTCATCTGCTCACCCACGCTGAGAGACCAAGTGTACAGCAAGTGTCCCCTGTACTCTGTGCTAGTGGGTTGTTGTTGTAGTTGTTCCTGTATGGACGAAAATCTTGTTTCTATTTTTTTCAATTAAATTTTCCATGAGTCAGAAATCTATGTTTTTTGACAGCACCCCTTACTACTCAACAAAGTTATTATTTCAGCTGTTGTGGTGATACTTCATAACAAATAAATTAAAAAATATTAATGCTTGACAAGATATAATGCTGTCAGCTAGAGCTATTCACTGAATTATCCTCATCTTTTTTACAGATTTTCAATTCTGAATGACACCAAATCAATTGCATTCCATTAGTATTATTTTAAAAATATTTTTGTAACAGCAGCATCAAGCCAAAATGAAGAGCAAGATTAAAAGCAAGGAGCATAAATCACCTCTGCTCTAAAGAGTTTAAAAAGTAATCAAGGACAGAGGAACAAGGAGTAGCTGAAATGTCTGATGAAGGAGCCTAAGGATGTAAAAAGGCCCATGTTAATTGTAGCATGGTATGGTATAGATGAGGTGAGAGGAAAGCCATAACAGATTTATTCCCCCTGCGTATCCAGAGCTGTGTTTGTTAAGGAGCCTCCCGTGGAAAGCAGTCCCTTCTCTGGGTGCCTGTGCTCCTGGGGAGCAGGGCTTTGCTGCTCGATACTGAGGTGATGCAGGTTGAAGGGCACATTTCTCCCCAAGACCTCCTTCCCGAGACCAGTGATTCACTCCAAGCTGGCCACCACCATGGAGGTTATTTACGGTGTGGTTACAGGAGCACATTCCTTTTACCAGTAAGTCTCAGAAGTTGAGGGAAACCCACCAAACTTGAACAATAGCCAGGGGTTGACCCTAGAGAGCCAGCAGAGGGAAATACTCACAGTCACTGCAGTAATGAATGGGTAGCCATTAATTTGAAACAAACCGCAATGTTTCTCTTACTCAACACAGGCAATGAAATAATGAAAGGAACCCACTAGCTTTTAAAATGGCAGCATTAGCTGGATTTCCACTGCCACAAGATCAAAGCAGGCGGATTTGTTAGTTGTAGTCAGACTGTATCAGACATGGAGAGACTGCCAGCCTAGCAGAGCCCAGGCAGACCCTCACCCCTCCTTTGCCTCCCCGTGCCTGCCCTCCAACACACGCAAGGTCTTTATTTACATTATCTCTCTCTGTTGTTCCATGATCAGCTCCATTAGGCAGAGAAAACTCCGCAGCATCCCTTGCTATTCCCAGGAATCGATACCTTTCCTTCCTTGTTTGCTTAATGCAAAAATGGGCTACAGGGAATTTGGGAGGTAACTCTGCTCTTCCCACTTCTGTGGTGCTTTCAGGAACAATCTGGAATGTGTGCTTTTGGAAGCGTCTATGGTTTGTCCTTCCACCATTTCTGTCTTCAGTTAGAATTTATTTCTGCTGGCAAATATAGTTACTTAGTAGGCCATGGACTTCCAGCTCAAACCTCTGCAAGAGATTATTTGAAAAAATTCGGAGCCTGCTTTCTTACATGGAAGATCCTTTAGGAATTTGTATCTGAAACACACACACACACAAAAAAATTAAAGACACACAATTAGTTTTGACACCTATTGCACTATCGATTTCCCAAGTACAAGTGACCCCAAACTACAGCTCTCAAAGTGCTTCTAACTTTCAGGTTTCAAGCAGAAAAATGAAATTTGGACAGTTATGGAAATAGACAACTTACACTGGACATATCTCGATGCATGGCTCCTCTTGATTTCAGTCCTACTCAGGAGTCCTACTCCTACTGTGTCAGAACGTTCGCATGTCACGATTTCCTCATAATGGAGTCAGAGAATGGTGGGATTTGTTCATTATTTCGTAAATAGCATTCAAAATATAAAATTAAGCCTGAGTGACATCACCTTCAGAAAGATGCAAGGGTCAGTCCTTCACTCCACAGAAGTCTGAGTAAATATGAAAGAAAAAAGGGAGGGAGGACCTGACAGTTTTGCAACTGTTACGAATATTACAGATTGTCCTCAAAAAACTAGGAAAAAAAAAATCTAAAGCAAAACAAAACTGAGAAATATACATTTTAAATAATTTTTAATCCAGAAAGATGAATGCCTAAATTTTACACCATTTTACCGAACAAACCATAATGCATCCCTCAGTTTCAAACCACCTTGATTTTTTTCACTATGGGCAAATGCAAACTGCAGGCTCATCAGCAAGAAAGAGTTTGAGCCCCACAGGGCCAGAGCCCAGCAGGTTCAAAGTACTTGTGGGAAAGGCAAAAAGAAACTACACCTTGTAAAGCACTCAGTAGGAATCTTTCTAGGGTATCACTCGGTGCTTGCAGTAAAAGCTAAACCAGGGAGAGAAAAAAGATGTGCATTTGGAGTCCAAAAATGCAGTGGGTCTTACAAAGACAAGGAGAAGTGGAAAATACATGATTCATCTCATACGGGCATAGAGGACAACATGAAAAGTGCTAGTTTTCAGACTCCTAAGAAAAAATAGTTATTTAACAAATTAGATGCAGAGAGAGGACAGTGAAGTACAGGTGTCCAGAAACTGTCCATATTGCTGCAGCATTTGAGATGGTTATGAATGTTTGGTATGAAAACCTGAAAAGACAGTATAAAAGATACATAGATAACATTGTTATATCACAACACATAGCCAAGTTAAGCAAAGAGAAAGTAAAAAACCTAACTTTGAAACTTTATTTAAAACTAGTTAGTGAAATACTGTTATACTTTGTTTGGATCCTGGTAAATGAAGAAAACTAAGTGGGATCCATAGACCTGTGTAAGGCAGGTTTGATGTTGTGTGATGCAGCAAGGAGGGTTGCTGATTTGTTTCCTTGGTTGTTTTTGCAGTTGTTTTCCTTTTCTTTAACAGGGATCTCTCTGAGAAGGAGTTGCACACCTACATGCATTGTCTGAGATGGTGTTGCAAATTCCCAGAAGGAAATTACTGTTGCTGTAGCAAATGTAACATCTGCCAAGTATGAATCCATTAAACCAGTTCGCTCAAAACCAGTACTGCCAGATGAATGTATTTTATTAATACAAAGCGGAAGAGCAAACTATTTTCTGTGCCCACCAATTGTCAGTGGTTTCCTTACGTTTCCCAGACATTCTCAAAGATAGTGGGAAATGGTTTCTTCACATATGGATGTTTTTGAGTTTTCATTTGCTATTCCTTTCACTTGGAAGAACAATTATGATCTCAAAAACTTCATTAAAAAATTTGCAAAAACTCTTCAAATAAACTTTAAAAACTATTTCTAGACTTGCTGTTTCTAAGGTAATTTCACAATATTCAGGATTTTTGTGGAGACTATTTAACACCAGTATGTGTAACTTTCTATGTAGGTAACAATTTGAAATAAAAACTTTTTCCAGACATCAGATTGATCAGATTATGATTTTTTTTTTTTTTTTT
>VXAV01004758.1:22311-49869 GCA_013399715.1 Alectura lathami
AAAAATCTCCACAAAAAAAAAAAAAAAAAAAAAAAAAACTTAAAATTTGTTCTGCTATAAAACATCATGAACACTTCCCCTATATTGTTTCATTTCTGATGAATTGTCCCTTTCATATAAAGAACGCTTAGCTTCAGAATTCCCGGTCATCCTTAAACTAAATTTATCCTGTCATTGCACAACTGCCAGGAGAACAGTTCAAGGTCCTGTCAGTATACCTTCATCCCAAGGTGCCGTACAAGGACAATTCACTTTCTCTTTTCTCCACCTTACAAATCTTTTTGTAATCACAGAATTACCTGCTGCAGAAATGCAGCAGAAGAGATCTCCTGGGACTTCCAAGAATCATGCAGATAACTTAAGGTAAAAGCAAGCAAACAACAAGCACCGAATCAGATTTGCTTGTATCTGCAAATAATTTGTTTTAAAGGACGTTATGCCTTTGCATCACAGATGTAGAGGCTGCAGATAAATGCAAAGAGGTCAAGCAAGGTCACTGACTCAGTCTTCTGCTATGCCTACAGCATGCCCATGAAGGGGATGAGCTGTTGTACAGTTATATCACTAGAGAAATAGTTAAACCCAGCCTTGAGGAATTTGTACCAAAATCCTATACCCACCATAAGCCCTCCTAGCCTTCACCAAATCCTAGTGTCTCATCATCTATCCTCTATGCATCTTTCCCTCACCCTTTTTTCTAAAGTCACTGCATCCCCAGCTGCACTGCTGAGTAAGAGGGGTTGCACGGCTGCTGCAGCAGGATGAGCAGGGAGCTGTGACCAGGAAAGGCCTGAAGAGCTAAAGTTTGAATGCTGAGCCAACAGTTCCGTGCTACAATCTCCTGCTCTGCTCTGCTTTGGTCTTGTGGCTGAGTGTGTCCCAGCAGCAGAGGCATAAGGCTGCTCACCTCTCTGGCAGTCTGGTTGCCGTAACTCATCTTTTTGCAGGTTCTGTAAAACATGGCTGAGGCTGTGGTGTTCATGGTCGACCAAATTGTAAGAACTTGACGCACTTTGGTTTGAAATTTTGAGGAGCAGGAGGGCTGAGCTGATGTGCTGCTGCTCCTGGGACTGCCCAGAGGTGTGCTGCAGCTTAGCTAAGCATCAACGACTTCCTGCCTGTTGTTGCAGCCCACCAAAGAAGGCAGGGATACGTGAAATCTCAGCCAGCTGAACTGAGCTCTTACAGAAAGCAGAGATTTAAGCAGTATTAATGCTGCCTTGAAAGATCTTAACACCTGAGAAGAAACCCAAATTATTACACTTTTATAGACAGGAAGGGAAATGTGCCTTCACCAGGCCTGCTGTGTGGTTCTCTTTCCCTTTCAACTTAATTTCTGTTCTGCTTCAGCCTCAAATAGTGGTAGTCCGTCCGTTACCAGCCAATCTTCCCTCATACCCTCTGTCAAAGTCTACACTAACTTGGTGGTAGCAGAGTGATGGAGAAGTGTGCATGGTGGATCTTCCGCTCGGTGCTTCAATCCACATTGCTTCATAGATATGGGGCATGAGGGGTCCTGTGGAAATGGTGGTGTTCCCGAGCAGTACATGCTGTATGCGCTCCCCCTTTACGCACTCAGGTAGTTGTTACAAATAGTAGTATCTCATGCTGAGCCTTCTTCTCACCTTCCTCCCTGCTTGTGGTCAGACAGCTTTCCTGTCTCATTACTCCACAACTTTCCAGCTCATGCTCCTACAGTATTATATCCTTTCCAGGTCAGTTACCTGCCGTATTTCTTTCTCCTGCCTGTAAATCCATGCTCTTCCATCTCTTGTTCAGATAAGTCATTGCTGCACCAAAACCTGGAGTCAACAGAAGGTCAGTTTATTTTTATGAATGTTTGTGTTAAATGCAACCTGCCCAAACGCAGTCTTTTCTTAGTGAGGCTAACAAAACAAGGCATATTCAGTGCTTGTGGGCCAAGTCGTTTTGAAGGTATGACAAGACAGTAAGAGTTAGAAAAAAGTTCCAGAAGCAAAGAGTGGAATGTTTTGACACACCATGCATTTTGCTCTGATTGATCAGACTTGGGGGAAAAAAAAAAACACGAACTACATAGTAATGCAATGTGGACAAAACTTTAGAAAATGAGGCTTATGTGGGGGAAATCTTTGAAGTATAGGGATGAAACTGGGGATCCTGACTGGAAGCCAGGATCAAGTCCAACTATGGAGCAGCTACTGCAATTTCATAAAACTGTGGGTTTTGGCAACAAAAATTATCATAGGAGAGGGAGTAAACGGATTGCCACATGGAGTAACTAAGAAAACATATGTTTGTATTTTCAAAGAACAGCTGAGATTGGGTCAGCTGGTTGTGATAAAAGAGGCTTCAGTGTTTCTGAACTGATATATAGGGAAGGATTATAGGGTGCTCCAAAAGTCAATGGAAAAGCAATTCCAAAATAACTTAGCAATTCTAAGTTCCTTTGGTATTTGTTGTAATAATATTTGTTACTGGAAATTTATTTGGTACAAAATGTAAATGTTATCTATCATGCTTCCTTTGGTATTCAGCACTGTAAAATTAATGTGCTGGTTTTTTTGCACTGTAAACTGCAATGCTTTCTAGCAGTGAGAACACTGTGAAACAGAAGGATTGAGAGCTCACTGGGGGCACATCAAGTTTTGTGCCGTCACAGTTATATCTCCAGGCTATCATGACTATATTACTATATTACAGCACAGGAGGGCTGTCAGAGTGAGCTCAGAAGGAACCAAGCCCGTTCTTACAAGATTGCTCAAATACTAATTTACAGTCCAACCTAGGGAGCTTGCAGTACAGTGTGATAACATGTAGATTATGTTCTAATGTTTCTCTGACAGAAGAAAAATTTCTTTCTTGACCTGGGGTGAATCTCTTTTATCATCCCATAGTTTTCCTTTTAAATTGCATCCTGTGTTCTCTCTTTCCTGCTTTCTTCCTAAACTTCCTCTGATATTGTCCTCTTTTGAGCACTAAATTCCTGAGCAATAACCTACTTTCCAGTGAAGTAGCCTAGAAATAAGAGATGTGTATTGCGGTGTTAAATGAATGCATGGCAGATACCTCACTTGAAAATTTCAGGACTTCGTGCCCTGGCCCAGCTTTCCAAAACCACTGTCTCAGGCTTTCTAGTCCATGGGAGAAAACTTCATTTGTCACTGGCAAACCATGTAAGATTGTGCTGCTGGATTTCGTGCCACATCTCCCAAGAGCCCTTTTTTTTTTTCTTCTTTTTAGCAAAGGAAAGGACAACATTTCCTAGAAGCAAACTATTTTTTTCCACCCACTCTGAGGTGGAACCTGTCCCTACTCCAATAGGTAAACCAACAGACTGAAAGATTTTACCTGCAATGCAGGTCCTTTCTCTTCTCTTTCTTAGGAATGCAGCTTCCATTGTTTTGTACACCCAGCCTATAAGGAGGGAACATCTCAAAAGGGCATTTCTTCAGGACTTGTCTTTAAACACTGTTACAGTTCTCACCAGCATTTTGCTTCTCAGGATCCCTTGCTTGTGTATTGCTGTATCCCTTTTGTAACTGCCTTTCTGAGTTTGAAGGTTTCAGGGCCAAAGGAGCATGCCAAAGAATCTGGCTAGAAAGACCAAACTTTAAAAGGGCCACAGAAATCCCAAAGTAAACAACAACCAACCAAACAAACAGCCATAGGCATCCGTATTACCTTCAGACATGTATGATCTTACACTGTAAAATGATTTTAATTATCTGTGATATCATTCTTGCAAAAATTCCTTCGGTCTAGTCTTTTCTATGATGCTGGGTTTCACCATGGAATTCAGAAAAACCAGCACCACCTATTGTAGGTGATTTTGGGTATAATTTCTACAGAGATGGAAATGCCTCATTTGCTTCTTAATCACCACAATCTATTTATCTTTTTTCAACTAGGGCAGGTTGCAAGGAAGGTGATATCAGAGCACAGAGGACAGTCTGGAAGCAAGTCAGGAGAATAAGGAAAATAAGGTGTTGTGATGGAGCCTCTTTGAGAGTGAGATTCTGACTGAGTTTGAAAAAACACCCCAAAGTTTGAAACTGTGGGAGTCTATGCCTGCACAAAGCAGCCTCCATACCCTCGATTAGTGCACAGTGACAAACTTCATAGTCTAATGCTCTCTGTGCCCCACATCCCATGAAAGGGAACTAAAAATACGAAAATATCTGAAAAAAAAAGGAAGCTGAATTTTTAGACTACATGCAAAACCAGCAAAAATCTCAGAAAATATAATTAGACACTAACTTACTAAGTGTCATACTATGACACTAGAAATGAGGTTCTCTTCACTCAGACGTATTATTTTTCAAACAGCTGGAAAAAAAAAAAAAAAGGAGCTAGAGAGAAAAAAGTTCTGGAAAAGGAACAGTCTTTGGTGCTTTATCAGTGAGGCTCAGGTGAAGAACTCAATGATTGTAGTAGCTAAATATTTGGATTTTACATGAGCTGCAGGAAATGAAACAAGTCACCTGAAAAGGTTAACTATCCATTTTCTAGGGCTGATGAGTTGACAGCTCCACGGTGTTTCACAGATCAGGTTAGAAGCAGCACAATAGTACCTTATTGAAAAGGAAGCACCACCAGCTAATCGGAGAAAATTGAAAAGTTGCTATAGTGTGTCACAAAGGAGGATTCTGTTAGACGTTCTTCTTAATACAAACAAATACACCTGCAACCTCCCTGGGAATTTAAGCAGGATTCCCCCTTCTCCGCCATCTCCTTAACAGCAGCTGGAATGAGCTGAAAATGTAGATTTACAGGGATCAGAAAACAAGCTTTGCTTGTAATTAAGTAACTGTTCTATTTTTAAAGAAAAAAAAAAAAAAAAAGGGAGACAACTAAAATGTGACTTTAAGCAGTTTCTTAAGATACAATCAATAAAAGGTATGTCTTTTAGGAAAACAAAACAAAACAAAACAAAACTGAGAACAGAGGCCTTGCAATTTCAGCAGTGTCCAGGCAAGTAAATTGATCCACTGCTGCTTGTTTTGAGTCACCCTTCAGGTTATGGTAGGGAGCAGAGCAGAAATCAGTTTGCAACACAAAAACTTCACTGAATAGAAAGCGAAAATAAAGGTTCCCTGAACTGTAACTTTCTACAAGACTCATTTTTTGAGAAGCATAGGCTGGTAAAAATCATATTTAAAGACTGTCATTTCTTTCTCTAAATATTTTCTCAGCAGTTAAGAAAATTCAGTGGTTTCTAAGATCATGGTTGTATTTTAAATTTGTGCAGATGTGTTTTCTTTCCTTAGGATGTTGTCTCCATAGCTGATATTCAACAGGCAGCCCTGGAGATCTTTCAGTGATTTAATGTGAGACTTCGTGGAATCAGTTTTAGGGCTGGAGCCTTTTCTAAGACTATTTCCTCCTTGTTTATCAACAGTGAAATGGCAAGAATGAACAAAATTGTACCGTATTGTTTTGTTTTGTCTTGTTTTGTTTTTTCAAGCATTCATGACTGCAGCAGTTATGAAAATCGTTACAGCTTCATCTCAGGAGAAGAAATCAGTAAGCAGAAGAAAGCCATCATGTCCCTCTCTCCAAAAGTTTTCTACCTATAGCTAGTTCTTAATCCAGTATGCTTCCTGTGAGTTTGGAAAAAATTTGCATAAACCCAGACTAATTTGTGGTGCTACTGTCTTTCCAAATGTTTCTCGTTTTGCAGATAGTTTCTCATTTTGGATTGCAGCCCAGCTGTGAATAGCAGGTGAGTAGCTCTTTGATGTAATGCAGAATTTCCGCAGCAAGGTGGTCTTCACAACTGAAGTGAATCCTGCAAGGGGTGAAATGGTGACATTAGCACCCATGTGCACAACATAGGATCCACCCGAGGATACTGAGGGAGATGGTGGAAGTGCTTGCCAAGCTGCTCACCATCAATTATCAGCAGTCCTGGCCAACCTGTGAGGTTGGCAGCATGAAGCTTGCCAAAGTGGTGCCCATCTACAAGAAGGGTCAGAAGGTTGATCAGGGGAACTACAGGCCTGTCAGCCTGACCTTGGTGTCAGGGAAGGTTATGGAGCAGATCACCTTGAGTGCGATCACATGGCATGTGCAGAACAACCAGGGGATCAGGACTAACCAGCATGGATTCACAAAAGGCAGGTCCTGCTTGGCCAACCTCATCTCCTCCTATGACCAGGTGACCCGCCTGGTGGATGAGGGAAAGGCTGTGGATGTAGTCTACCTAGTCTTCAGGAAAGCCTTTGACTCTGTCTCCCACAGCATTCTCCTGGAGAAGCTGGCAGCCAATAGCTTGGACAGGCGTGCTCTGCGATGGGTGAAAAGCTGGCTGGATGGCTGGGCCGAGAGAGTGGTGGTGAATGGAGTTGAATCCATCTGGCAATCTGTTACGAGTGGTGTTCTCCAAGGGTTAGTGCTGGAGCTGGTCTGCTTTAATATCTTTATTGATTATCTGGATGAAGGCATTGAGTGTACCCTCAGTAAATTTGCAGATGACACCAAGCTGGCAGGAAGGCTCTACAGAGGGATCTGGACAGGATGGATAGATGGCCCAAGGCTAACTGCATGAGGTTCAACCAGACCAAGTGCCAGGTCCTTCACTTTGGTCACGACAGCCCCAAGCAATGCTACAGGCTTGGGGCAGAGTGGCTAGAAACCAGGTTGACAGTTGAGACTGGATGGTCTTAGAGGTCTTTTCCAACCTTAGTAATTCTATGCTTCTATGATTCTATCTTCCTGCAGGCAATCTCACTGCTAAAATTTGGCTGGGCAGGTACAAACAGAAAGCCTAATAAAAGGATCACAGTGATGTAGCACACACAGTGTGTGAGGTCAGCAGGCTAATCACTTCGGTCAGCATTTGCTGTAGGAAACATGCCATGTAAACAGCTTTGACCCTAAGAGGACACTCAGACTCAAATGTGTGTTTGTGTGAAGGTTCCTTCTGGTCTCCTTGCAGTCATAGCAAAAATCCTAGCTGCAAACTGACAGCATAGCACCACTTCCCACCACCCAACTACAATGTCAGAAGTCACACCAAGGTTTCCATAGGGGAGAAAAGTATTAGAGTGTCCTCAGCCCCAGGGAAACAATTGGATGAAAACCTCTGAAATTAGGATCTTTTTAGTTTCTGCTTGCTATTCAGGTTTTCTGAGATCAATGTTCTGCAGTAGGTAGGAAATCTGGCGAATGTCAGGACGGGATCCTCAGTGCACAGCTATAGTGCAGTGCTGGCTGGCCATTTTAATGATTTATCTCCAAATGTGTTTTTGAGACATGTGCAACATGTCACAAAAATTACTTTGGTGTGAAGGAGGCTTCAGAATACAGTTCCTTAAATGTCATGACATCAGTCCAATTTTCTTTATTAAGTTACTTTAGTGTAAAACGGAAGTAAAGAGGCTCTGCTGAGGACTATAATTGCTCTACAGTTTAGCGGTGACCTTCCAGCTACAGTGCAGTGGATGTCAGAAAGACCCTTCACAATCATCCAGGCTTAAATTTCATGTGCAATGCACCATTCATTTTTTGTTTTAAATTCACCATCACTAAATGTGAAGGATAGTTTCTATTTAGAGCTGAGGAAGTATGTACAAACTTGTTAAAAAAAAATGTAAGGCTTAAAATCAAAAGTTGTCATTTCAAGAGCATATTCTCCTGTAGTACATATTAACACACCTTTTTTAATGGGGAAGAAAAAGATTTAAATAGCATTAAGTTACATAACACATTAAGGATTAAGGATTTGGGGGTGTCGGTTGATGCAAAACTCAACATGAGCCAACAATATGCACCTGCAGCCCAGAAGGCCAACCACATCCTGGGCTGCATCAAGAGAAGCGTGACCAGTAGGGCGAGGGAGGTGATCCTGCCCCTCTACTCTGCTCTCATGAGACCCCACCCGGAGTGCTGCGTCCCGTTCTGGGGCTCCCAAGACAAGAGGGACATCGAGCTGTTGGAGGGTGTCCAGAGGAGGGCCACGAAGATGATCAGAGGGCTGGAGCACCTCCCCTATGAAGGCAGGCTGAGAGAGTTGGGGTTGTTCAGCCTGGACAAGAGAAGGCTCTGGGGGGACCAGATAGCAGCCTTCCAGTACCTGAAGGGGGCCTACAGGAGAGCTGGGGAGGGACTCATCAGAAGGGCATGTAGCAACAGGACAAGGGGTAGCCACAAACTTGAAGAGGGGAGATTTAGGCTAGATATTAGGAAGAAATTCTTTACTGTGAGGGTGGTGAGACACTGGCACAGGTTGCCCAGAGAGGCTGTGGATGCCCCCTCCCTGGAAGTGCTCAGGGCCGGGCTGGATGGGGCTCTGAGCAACCTGGTCTGGTGGGAGGTGTCCCTGCCCACGGCAGGGGGGCTGGAACTAAAGGGTCTTTAAGGTCCCTTCCAACCCAAACCATTCTATGATTCTATGATTAAAAATGCAGTTTTTGAGTACAAGTGGTAATACACTCACAGCTAAAGTTAAGGTCTGCTAGATTTGTTTACTATACAAATCTGAATATATTTTTCTTCACCCTCTAGCTATGCAGTTAAATTCCGTTGCCAAAATCTAGGGCCATATTTCACAAGGCCCTCAATGTGCCCTGCAGATTTGTGCCTCCAACTCTTTGCATGCTCCCCCTCTAGTGCCAAAGTATTTGTACATTCAAAATTCAGAGTCAAAACTGTCAATTTTATTCAAAATGGCATCAATTCAGCAAAACATACATATGCATGTTCAAATCTCAGAGGCCTAATTCGTGTTTGGTGCACCAAAGCTAGACCAGATATTTCCAATGAATGCATCCACTGAAGCATCTACTGCAGGTCATTATCATGGTTTTCTTTTTCCAGATTTTTATGCAGAAATTTTCTGTGTGCACCCTTGGATAGCTCATGGATGTAGACCAGTGGCTGCAGAGTGGGATATTACCTGAGAGAGAGATCTGGTCTGTCAGTAGGCATCTGGATTTCCTGTGTTTAATGAGGCAGCTTTCTAGATTTTGGAGCTCTCACCTATTTCAATTATAATGCACCAAAAATCTCAAGAGCTGAAAGAGACAAAAACATTTGGAATTTGCCTTTGAAATTTTGGCTGTAAATGTATCTCCCTGTGATTTTTCCAGGGACGAAGGACAGCATTTAAGCTCAGTACTTCAGGGTAGAACCGCTGTGGTGATAAATCAGATACTGATCTGAGTGTATGAGGTAAGGACAATTACAACAGCAACGGATCTGCCTCCCACTGGTGGCTTTAGGTCAACATTTTGGGCTAATCACCTTAGCTGGGTAAGTGTTCATAAATCAAAAGCTGCTTGGAAATTGTCTGTTTTTCTCTTTGTGTGGCTGAGATGCTCTTTGGCAGAGCCTCCCACTGGAGGGTGGAAAGTGCTATGGGGGCATGTGAGTGAGGGACTGCACTGGGAAGCAGCACAAGTCGCCAGCTGTAACAATATATTAATGGGAGGCCACAGGAATCAGCATTGCTACTTGCTAACTGCAGCTAGACTCTGAAGCCAGGGCTTCTCCCTCACCTTTCCGTTGCAGGGCAGTGACAGTTTTCTCCACAGCCAATGAAAAGACATGGAGGGAAAAGCTAATCCTACTGGAAAGCCTCTCACACCTTTCTGCTGTGATGGTTTGTAACAGGCACAGCACATTTAGCTTTTAAGGGCATCTGTGCTCTCTCCAGGCTTGCCACCACACTGTGGTAGTAGCCCAAAAAGCACAATGGGGAGAGGGTAACAATACTCCCCACTTTCTGTCTGGTGGATGCAGGTGGGTGCAGTGTGTTCCATCCCCCATGGTTGACTTTGCTCTATGTTGTGGAGGTACCCAGCAGACATCGTCAAGGATAATTTCACTCCTCTCTTTGCGACCATTCATTGCCCTTGGGATCGACATTATCGGGAACAAGAAATAGAGGAGACTGTTTTTACAAGCATTTATTATCTTTTTAAGCATATATGAACGCAGTCCACTATGTGAATGTTATCATTAGGCAGAAGATTTGGGAAGCGTAACATGGTATACTCACATTTTAAACACTATAGGGTATAACAGAGGAGACAGTGGAGATACTGAGCACTCTTCAGTGAGTAGGCATTTGCACCTTGAATAAGGGGAAATACAGATCTTTTAAATGAGCCAGTCTCAAGAGTCTGAGCAAGGGACAGTTTTTCACAGTTTTTAACTGTGTGTAAACCAGGACATCCAGTGAAATCACTGAAAAACAGGTTTAAAACAGACACAAGAGGTTTCTTTCTAACACACAGCGTAATTCAGACTAAGGGCTTGTTGCCATAGGATGCCGCAGAGGCTGAAATTATAAATGAGTTCAAAAAAGGATTAGTCAAATTTATGGAAGATAGGTCCATTGGTGGCTATTAAAAACAATGGCCCAGATGCAATGTCTGACATTTGGGAGTCCCTATGCTGTTGACTGCCAGGAGCTGGGGGATTACAGGAGGGGAAGGAATGCTCTATACATGCCATATTTCTTTTTCTTTTCCAAAGCATCTGCCACTGCTGAAGAGAGGATATCAGGCTAAACAGATGTGTGTTTCCAGCTCCCAGCAGTTTCCATGTTCCTCCCAGCACCAGGAACCAGCATTGCCTCATTGCAAGCTTCTATTTGTTTTCAACTAAGCTCTTAAGCCACACTCAGCTCACAAGTATCTGACTACCTGCCAGTCAAGCATTAGGCAACATCATTAACATCTGTCAGTAACACTTGGACTTTCTTTGGTGAAATGTTTTGGAACACTTGCAGATTTTTTTTTCTTATTAACCCCGGAGATTTTTTCCTGCTTTAGAAATCAGCTGTCCCCTTGTCTCTGGCAGTAAACCATTTCTGCCATATCTTCATATTCTCCTGCAAGCTGCAGCTTCATTACACACCACTTTGACTCCTGTCAGAGTTGCAATGATTTTCCATTACAACAACTTCAAAACTGCTCAAAACTTGAAGTATTCTGAATTCACTTAAAGTTATTTTAATATACTCTTAGCCTGACTCCTTCAAAGTGTAAAATAAGCCATGCTGTATTTAAGCTACCACAACTTGGAAAGGCAAAGGGACCTTTGAACAGATAGAGAGACTTCCCCATGGCTGCTTCCTCTGATGGAAGAGGCAGAACCGTGCTGGTGATGGCCAAATACATGTATGTGCATGCGATGGGGGGCATACAGCAGGGGACACACTGTCAAACTAGGCTGTGGGACATGGCCGCTGTAGCAGGGGAGAGTGGAGCAGGAAGCAGAGGCTGAGCCTTGTGCTGGATGCATGAGTCTTGATGGTTCTGTGTGCAAACTGGGTGCAGCCTCCATCAAAGGCTTTTTGTAGTAAATAAGAATAACTGCCTGAGATTCAACTCCAAACCTTACTTCACCACTGTACTTCTTCCATTCCACCTCACAAAAACCTAGCTTAGATCTGCCACATCATCAAAGGCGTCTGTGTGTCCCACTGACAGATCTGCAAGAAACAGGGGATCATTGCAAGTGTCTGCAGCTTGTATAAGGATGATGACATGAAGATCAGTTCCAGCTCTTACCGCTCAACCCTAAAAACCAAACTCGTATTAGTTCAGACAGTAAAAGTACCGATTTTCAGTGCAGATATCCTTGTTTGATCTTACCAGAAATATACAGGTACCAAATAGCCTCAGACTTCTTCAAAATCACTGAATTTTACTTCTGTGATGGCACACTAACTCTACTAATAGCAGAAGTACGAAAAAGAAGACATATAACAAAAATGTCTGATAGGTCCAAATTTCTCCTAGCAGAAAAGCCCAACAAAAATGTATCCTCAGTGTAGGTCAGGGGAAGTTCTGCTCCTCCACAGGTGCCATCCATGCATCTCAGCACTCAAGCCACTGCAAACGTCATTAATAAATTCTGTAAATGAAAGGGAATGTGCCAGTAAAAGGCTCCACCCTTCAGGTGAGCAGTGTGAAGCTGACTGTGCAGTCATTACAGATTGAAAATGAAGTGAGGGACCTCTGCATGAAGCCTTTGGCTATAGAGGGAAGCTACTTGGAAATCAGTCTCCTAGCCTGAAAGCAATATTGCTGTTAGGGGAAATGGTGATAAGGACTGGGTATTTCAGGGCTAATTAGGTCAGGCACAACGTGCTCTAAAGCCAGCTCCCCTTCCAGAGTCAGACTGTTCACCCTGCACTCAAGTATCACTCCCCAGTGCTCCTCTGCACGAGCGAGGCTGGTGTTGCTCAGCCATGGGCCTTGAAAATGCTGCCCATACTCTAGCAGCAACCCAGCATATTTAAATCACTGCTGTGGGATATTCGTAGGTTGAGATACTCCAGTAAAAAGATTGTGATATTAACAATGTGAAAACGAGAATGGCTCCACCAGCAAAGGGAGGCCAATTTGTTGTACCTTTCCCAGACACCTTGGGATGCAACCATTTCCCCTCAGGAGGTTACAGCTTCTCTCTGTTGACAGAGAAAGCCTTTGGGTGAGCTTAGAAACCTAACATTTAGATGACTACAGCTGGTGAAACAGATGTAATCCTAAAAGCTTAACCCCGTTCCCAGTGATGTTAACTGGAGACACTTTGTTGCTCTCAGTAAAATCCACATTGGGCATGTGCCTGTTATTTAGTTTATCTCCCACTAAATCCACCAGTCTTTCTTTTCTCCCCCAAGAAATGAAACCAAGTTAATATAACAATAGTACCCATTGTTCGCAGAGTACTAACAACGTGCCCTGCTTGGCTACCATACAGATGACAGAATGAGGCTAAGCCGAGCACTTTTCCAAGCAGTTCTGCTGGCAGCCCTTGCGCTGTTTATGTAAAAATAAATAAATAATTTGACTGCCCCCAATGGTAAGCTGAAAAAACAACAATCTCTTCCAAGCAAAACAAAGACAATTTTTGCGCAGGAAAATAAGTTAGAGATACTTAAGGGAACACTGCAAGAAGCAGAAAATATATGAATTAAGGAATAATTGAAAGCACATGATAGCAGAAGCACGTTATCACATGTGTAACCACTGGGGTGTTTAATTATCATTTGTTAAGTATATACCAAATATATACATGAATTCCAAGTGCTCATTCTTGCTGTTTTACAACTTTTTCAGTAATTGCATCTACCTATGCTCAGCAAAGTACAAACAGAGATGGAAGCTTAGAATAATTTGTATCATAACACTTCAACCAATTTTTCTAGTTTTCCCTGTTAGTATTTGCTGTTCCTGAAGAAGGAGCAGTCTTCCATAACACACAGTAGTACTTCTGACACCCCCACTGAATGACTTGTGTGATGACCCACGAATATCTTTAAAGATTCCCATGAACATCCACATGGGGACACGTGATTGCCAAATGAAGACACATGTATGTAGTTGCTGCTGGATGAATGCTTGTTCTTTCAAAGAATTGGCCCAGACCTGAGAATGAAAGGTGTCAGGCCTGGTAGGCTCAGAGTCAAAGGCCATCCAGTAAGGGAAGGTGGGAGACCTGGGATACATCTGCACTAACACAGGGCATTCAAATTTTAGGTCATATCAGAAATGTGCTTTAGAAGCAAATCTCCCTCTCAACCCCATTTACTGTATTTTGGCCCAACCAATGCAATCCAACTGCTACTGGGCATTTGGTCAGTGGGACCAGATTAGCACTACTTTAAAGCAAGCCACCTCTAAAAGACATGTCATGTAGACATTGAGACCTCAACGCCTACTGTTTTGCTCCATCGATCTAGTCCCACTGGCCTGCACTGCTTGCTAACATAAACAAAGCCATAATATATTGAACACGGGAAGAAATTTGAGTTTGTGCTGCATTTCTGTTTATATTCAGTGAACAGATACCTGTCCTAAGATATAAAGATAATCTTTGTCCTAAGCTGTAAAACCTGTGGATAAACCTATACCTGTTCCAGAAGGAAATCCCAGACAGGTAAGTGTGCCTTGATCTTAACAAAACCAGTTGTGTTGAAAAAGAGACATTACACAACTATAGAAGTCTGTGGCTTTTCTGAGTGCTACCTCTCCATCTTATTTGTAATTTATGGTGGTATTTTTTGCAACTGGATTTTATTGTGTACTATCTTTAATTTTCAGTTACCAGAAGATACATAGAAACTTCAGAGCTAGACTACAGTAATGCCATGAGACCTGCACCATGCAATACAGTGATTGCATAAGCATCTCCCCTTTCTGGACAACATCTGCAAAAGACTGACATCTGCCAGGGTCTGAACACAGGCAGGGACAGTGAGGTTTGCTCTGTCACATACATCTCAGTAAGCTGTTAATCTCAAGGCTGGTCTGGCTGATCCCAGTAACATTGTGCTGATGGCACAGGAGATGTGGAGAGGGATGCCCTGTAGTAGGATGCGCATTTGAGATAGACAGGGGATATCCTTCTTCCAGACCACATCTCTGGGGAAACTACTGCTGTGCCACAGCAGAAGGAGGATTGGGCAGCTCACCACAGTTCTGGGGAAGAAAAAGAGGGTATTTCCCACCCCATCCTCAGCCTGTTTGAGAAGAGGAGGGGGCCACTAGTGGCTGGCATCACAGCATGGGCTGTGAACCCAGCTGGGAGCCAAGGAGGTTTTATGTTGTAAGGTGCTATGGGCCCCAGGCAGCTTTAGCCTACTCTCACACCTTTCCAGACCCATGGAAACAGGGAGATGCTGTGCCAGGCTTTTCTCTTCATTTGGCATGGGCAATAGTTAATGGGCCCAAATCACTGCTGACCATATCCTTTTGTGCTTTAATCATCCTTGGCAGAGCCACGATCAACAGGACTGTGCCCACCACGGCAGCACAGCCTCCCCTGCTGGCTGGAGTAAGCCCCCTTGGCAGAGCATGGCTCCAGTTCTGATATCCTGTCTCCCACTAAGGGATGTCTGATGCTTTCCTTCTGCAAGGCAGACAGTAACTCTTGAACGTTTTCTAGAACAAATTGAAACTGCAGATAAATGGGAGCTGATGGCAATAATTTAGTTGGTCTTTTGAACGTCTTGATTATACCACAAGTCAAGGCATAGTCCAGAGTGGAAGGTCTGCACATGTGTATGGTAAAGTTTCTGGGAAATGATTGATGGAATTGCTGACATAATCCATCAGATTTCACTCTACCCTAACCAGCATAAAGTGTCCTTTTTTGCTATTGTTCTGCCATGGGCTGGAGGATCTGCCCATCATCTTGGCTCTGGCAGCAATGTTATGTAGTGACTGCCTTTCCACAAAACGAGTTGGGTGTTATGTTTCTGCAGCTTGGAAATTCTTTTGTTTTGCCAACAAATGGAGAAAGCAACTAAAAGGTGTTTCGATTCACAGACCAATTTTTTTTTTGCTAGACAAGAGCACTTAACTTCTTATGTCACTGTCTTATCAAACAAGTTCCCGTCATTGCAGGTATGTACTGAAGGAAAAAAAATGTGTTCAGACAAATCCGCTTTGAAAGGTTAAAAAGATATAACTTATCCTAGGAGAGGTATTCTTCACCACTGCTACAGAGGTTGGTGTGAAGTAAAGCAGTTGCTCCCTTTGAAGCTCTGCCAGCAAAAATAGCTCAGAGTAAGAATTTTGGTTTTCATAACAAATACTGAAACGCAAGAGAACTATGCATTGATGAATGTACAAAATGGTTCAATGGGACTAGACAACTCAGGTAGAATTTAGCTACAGTATAAACAAAATATCTTCCAAACCACTTTCTTTCTTTTTTTTTTTTTTTTGTAAAAGGTGTCAATTATGTCAAATGATGCCATGATAATAACAATAGAATTCAAAGGAAGGTGTATGTCTTTCAAAATCATCCGGACTTTAGACATCTTCAGCTTTAGAAGGCAAAGATCTCACCTGCAAAAACAATGGTGGAGTGCGGGAGCCCAGCTTCTTTCAACAACCATCTGCACAGATCATTCATTCTCCTGTGTGCTCTGATCTACCTCTGATTTCCACATAACTACTTTTGAAACATTTTTTTACTCAGAGAGAATGAACAGGGATGTAACAGGTAACTGTTTGACTTTGTTAGTTTATCAAAGCTTTCTAAGCCTCCCAGAAGGTACAAAACACTAACCCGAGAGGCATTGCAGAAATTCCTAAACAAGAAAAGAATATTCTTATCTCTGGGGCAGACGAGGGTAGGATTTTACTGTGGACAATCCTCTGATTTTTAACTGTGTTGACCTACTGAAAGGTGTCTCTATGGGTATCATAAGAGGGATTTGGGTGCAAATTTGTCCCATCTAACTAAATCTGTCTGAATAGCAGGTTTTTTGTCTCAGTTTTAAGAGGCTTTTTTTTTTTTTTTTTATTCTTTTCCCCTGAAGTTAATGGAAAACAGTGAACTTCTCTAAAGGAGGATTCACCATATGTGTACCCTAGACACCTGTCTTAAGATGAATTGCACCCTGAAGGTGTACATATGTGTTTAACGACTGTGGGAAACACCCTAGATTGTACAACCAGAGAAACAGATTAGTGGATGACCAATATTTTGGTGGTTTAAGAAATCTAGAACAGTGATCTGGGATCCCCAGACTGCTCCCACAGCACCGTGTTATCTTCCTTTGCCCTTACCTCCCATCTCAACCAAGTGCAACAGTGAAGAGCCAACGTGGTGTCTGTGTCAGATCTCATCCCTTGCATGCAGTGTAGCAGAGAAGAAAGCATCTCTTGCTGTGACAGTGGTTGGTCTCCATGCCATCAGTCAGAGCACATCAGTGGAGGCTGCTTTAATCATGTGATTAACTCACATATTTACTCACTTGCAGGCAGATAGAGAGGCACAGAGTCCTGAAAAATCCTTAAGGGCCTAGTCCACATGAAACTGCATGTAGTGTGCCTGGCTCCAGTGGGGCCTGGTACAGGGATGCTAAAAGCTGTTTTACAGTTGCCACTTATGTGAATGTTCTTGAAAGAGGGAAATATCCAAGGACTTTCTATTCCCTTCCTCCACACAACAAGCAGTAAAAAGACAGACAATTTTATTCATGCACCTCAGATATTCCTACTTCTGCAAAGGGCGCAGGAGACCACAATGCTGTGCAGAGAACGTTACATGCCTCCAACAGGGATCTAACAGCCAGCACAAGCTGCTGGTATATGTGGGTATGGTCCTGCCCTGCTCCAGAGAACAGGGCAGTAGTACCTGGATTTCCTCCAGTGCATGTCTGCTAGACATCGAGGTGATTTAGCAAGAACATCACATATCCAAAGATTACAAACCAAACTAAATAAAAGCCGTGTGTGTGTACAAACCCCCAAACACTGTAGAAGCAAGAAGTTTCTGCTCCATTTCTCTGTATGGGTGTATGTGTTCTATGTACCTGTGGGGCCCAGAGCTGCAGGAAAGGGCAGATATGCATAGAACCAAGCTTCAGAAAGCCCACATAAGAAATCACATTGTATATCACATCCCCACAAGCTGTGTCTAGAGAGAGATGAATATGTGTGTGTGTTGGCTTGCCAGCAGAGAGACACAACAGTAGGGCCCAAGCAGACTCCAACACGAGCTGCAAAGCTTCTACTCTGCTGGAGCGTGCTGTGCTGGCTCGGCATTGGACTCTCCATGGTACTAAAAGGGAAGAAACAAGTTCTTGTTCCATGGAGTATGTCCATGTATTCTAACTGCAATGTGAAGCCCCATCAGTGCCTTTTTATTCTTCAGGTTCTCTAAAAAATAAATTCTGTTTTTTTCAGGTAGAGGTTTAATCTCATGTTTGAAAAATGATCCGTTGGAGCCAGCAGCACTGTGAGTGAAAAGACACCAATAGTGTAGAGTGCACAGGAGACTGCTTAAATGGTATAACAACATTCTTATTGTTTATACATGTAGCAGCACCTCTGACTTGAGTGCATCACGGTCCTCCCCTCATGCACTTGCTTGACTTTCCTGACATACGTGTTTGTACAACTGCAGATAACAGGTGAGTAAATTGTTTGCAGGTTCAGGCCTAGGTAGTTACAGCAGGCGACTAAGAGTCTATTAAATGGCTACACTAGAACTGAAAAAGAAAGTCTACTGCCAAACTCAAATAGCAGAGGAAAAAAAACACTCTTTAAAATAGAAACAACAAGTTTCTACATGTACTTTTTTTCCTAGGAGTGCACCATTTGTGATTTCATATTTCATGATGACCACTCTGCTGACAGCTCCTTTGGAAAGGTAAACATATCGTTCTGCTCCAGAACAGGGAGAAAAATCTGTCTTTACATTTACTTATACTTGTTTGCAAAATTTTCAGCTGCTTACTCAGGTCTGAAGTATTTGAAGAGCCAGATGAAAAGGAGATTGATGGAACACATTTACACTACACAAAGTTCCTGCTCTGTATTTTAATCGCTGCTTTGACGGGCATATCAGGGAAGGTCAGCAGAAGTGAAATGAGCTATAACATGGGTGGTCTCTCTCAGCTGAACTGCTGGCATACCATCCTTTTTATCATCATTGAAGTGGGGCTAGGAAGATTTACAGGGCAGACAGGATCTGAATGAGCCAAAGCCTGGAGATCCTGACTTTTGCAAAATGCTTCCGTACATCAGTGTGAAAGTTTAACAGCAGGGCCTGCGAGGTACCTCACTGTTTGCCTTCTCCCAGTGGAAAAAAGGTTGGCACATGATGTGCTGCCCAAACAACCTCAGCAAGAGTTAACTACCCACAGAAATGGGCTAGGGAGATAGCTGCTGTGAATCAAGAGAGCTCCTCTCATCTCCCTAGAGCTATGCAGATTAGCTCTACTGAAGGCATTTCCTAATGTAACTCTTTCTAGAATGCACTTATTTTGAAATTAATTTCTAAAAGTAAAACAGACAACAAAACCCAAACAGTTCACATCCTAACTGTCCTTTTTATCACAAGGACCAAACACTTGCAAGAATGAAAACAGGACCTTTCATGAAGGTTAGCAGATATACGTAGGATTTGGATCTCACTAGGAGAACCTAGCACATAGACTGCTCTCCCAAGCCTGTTCCTCTGGAGGCTGCTCTCCTTGTCAATGCACCTAGATGAATCACTCACACATTGCTACACTGTTATTGTGATACTGGGGCAAAAAGTATGTGGCAGGCATTTCAAAGCAAATGCTTCAGATGGATTTATGGCAGCTTCGGAGCAAAATGCCAAGATTAAGGAAAGAGTATGCTCTGCTATGCAGGGAAGTTTTCTGGAAGACATGCTAAAAAGTACGGTAGTCAAATTTTAGCATAATTGCTTGTAACTTCTGCTAGAAACATGGCAGCAAAGTGGTCAGTATTTGATGACCAGTATTTACAGGGTTGTGCAGAACATTGCAATATATAACAAGAAGAAAAATCCTCCAGCTGAGTGAAAGTAGGGTTTAAAATTCATACGTATTGTAAAGAATACACATTACACTGGGGAACTCTACTCCAGTAATATGAATTCCTCACTAAAAGATTGTGCTGAGGCTCTGCACATAGAAAAAACAGATATTTTTTGTTATTATAGTGGCACATTTGCCTCACCAAAGCTTAGACAACTTCAGCTTTTCCATTAGAAATTGCTGTTTTCAGGGATTTTTTACAACTTGGACATCAGAGTTGGCTTCCAGCTATGACTTGGTAAATAAAAGCTCAGTCTGAGACCCACTTATAATGCCAAAGTTTAAAAAAACATTAGTTTGGACAACTTTAGTTATAGAAGAGTAAGAAAATAAAAGTTTTCTGGTCCCGTACCATTTGAAAATGCCTTTGGTTTACAAAGGCAATTTGTTAAGCAATTAGTCCAATTGCTGTAATCCCCTTTGGGGTACTAAAAAGTAAATGGCTGAGACACTAGATGTGAAAATGACTTTACCATATGCAGTGACTACTTTTCATAAGAGTATTAAACTGATCTTTTAATCTGATTCACGCATGCATGCAGTGGAACTGTTCACCTGCCTGTGCCAGCAAGATCCAGTCTGACTGGTCGTAGAGACTGAAATGTGCTCTCTGCACCTCCAGGAGCTTGCGAAGTGGTTGGAGACTCTCCAGTGGACACTCCGTGGTCTCACTTGTAAACATACATACTTTCCATGGCTGCCAGAGCATCCCCCAGCGGAGCCCCAGGGAGCCTGCTGCTTGCATGCGCACTGCGGGTGTAAAAATTCCAATCTCAAATAGATGCAAGCTTTGATTTCCAATTTGGTCATGCATTTAGATAGGAAAAAAAAAAAAAAAAATACTAATGGGCTAAAATATTCCAGACTGCAATCCATCAGCATATTGAGCTAACTGCAATTTTCCCCCTTCCTAATTCAGAGAGGGTTTGTATTCACAGGCTGGTACCTTAACTGCCAGCCTGCAGTGCCTCAGCTGAGCTGCCTGGGAAAGGCAGAGTTGATTTCACACTCAGCTGATGCCAGAAGGGATGTCCTTGCACCTGCCCACCCCCTTGATAGGCTCTGGCTTCCCTTCTCTTGCACTTGCCCTTGTCTGGCTTGGTGGAGCCCCTTCATCTACCTGAACTGGCCCATTGGGATGCAGCCAAAAGAATAGGGGTGGCTTTTGGCGGCTCCCAAAGGCTTCCCTGGGTGGTGGTGGGAGCAGTAGGGTGTGTGGGACCCCACAGCATGCAGCAGCTCAGCCTCCATCCCACCGCTAAGCATTGCCACGGCTATAGCAATCTCTCCCACGCCCATCAAATTGCCATTTGTCATGACCTTTCTTTCCCAATTCTCCTAACACGTTATTCCTCCATCCATTTTCTTCGGCCTTAAACACTTGTTTATTGCTCCCATACTTCTGCCCAGGTGCTCCCATACAAAAATATGGACACATGCACCACATTATGTATGTGCAGTAAATTCAATGCTTCTGGGAAGCAGCAAATGCTTCCCTGATGGTGTGCAGATACTCAGTAAGTTCAACATTTCTGAACACATCCAACTGGCTGTACATGTGCAAATCTGTATTGCAGAGTACGTATGTGCTGTAGATCTGGTGCTTTTTGGAAGCCTGCAAATAGTATGTAAGTGCTGTGTCATTGATACATGCATGTACAGTAAGTCCATCCAGCTTTTTTTCTGGAAACTGCACAGCACTAACCACTGTCTCACAACCATGCAGTAGAATTTCTCTTTGCACGCACATCAGATGGATCTGAGATTTCTGGGTTCACAGAAATAACTCTGCATTGCTCATCATGCATGGAGAAACCTCTGACAAAAGTAAAATATTCTTGAAGTCTGGCTGCACACAGAAATTGAATGGAAAAGGAATGTTTGAGACCCAGCATGCAGGGTAGCCCTCAATCTGCAAAGCTCTGCACAGTTCCAGCCTTCAGATCTGATTTCTTTTCATCTTCCAGGTGCTACTAATAGTTCTGCCATGCTGTTCTCCTCAAATCTCAGCTTTAATCTGCAGCAGGGCCCCAGGCTGGCCAGGACTTAGAAGAATTGCCCCACTGTTTCTGGAAAGTGAGTGCATCAAGAGATATTGAAAGGTTTTCAACTGCTAAGCAACACTTTATTAGAAAACAAACTCATAAACTTGAATTAAAAAAAGAAGAATCTCTTCAAACTGATTTAGCTCAGGCTACTGGGTGAAGTGGGTAGCATGAAATGGTTTGAGTACGAATCTCTTCCCTTCCAATTGTGCCCTTTCCCACACACCTACTTGCTCCTCCTGCAGGTCTTAGTGGCTTCCCAGGTCTGAACACACACCACTGGCTCCTCTGCACCTCATAGAAAGCCTCCTACATTCAAGCACCTTTTAGACTGGGCTTGGATCTGTTGTTGGAAGCAACCCTCCTGCTCCCCTCCTGCTTCATGGTCCTGTCTCCTGGCTTGCTGTGCCTGCTTCACCCCACTCACAGCCTGCAATATTTCCCTCTCAAACACAATTACATTCAGGGAGGAAAAGATCTCCCCATTTCTCAGAACCTGGCACAACAAATAGGACAACATAACCCCTGATTCCCCCTTCTCTCTTCTCCTAGTAGAAGCTACTGACAGCCATCCTGCAGCAAGCTGAGAGCAGAGAAATCACATCACTGCCACCAGCCCCAGCATCTTCCCCACTTGCCTCATCCATCATGCCATCTCCTCCAAGACACGTATTTCTGTTCCTGTAAATCATAGCAAACCCTTCTCACTTAAAACCTTGAAAATGCTCTTTCTCAAGGAAACCCATCAAAGAGATCAGTGGGTAAAAAATTCACATGTTAGGTAGGGATTAGGCTGATGGGTGGAATCTAAGCCACTCAGGCTGCCATCCAGTTCTGCCATGCTGGGAAGAGAGACAGGTACTTGGTGTGGCCCCAGATTAACAGAAATGTTTAGGAAGTTGTCAGGTACCACTGCATGTGCCAAAAAGGCAGGTCAAGTCAAGTGGATTTTGGTAGCACAGGAGAAAACCAATGCTTGGAGCAACGTAAGAGTAGACGTGTTTACTTTGTTTATCTGGCTCATTGCACATTCATGTTCTTAATTGTCAGAAGGTATGAAAGCTGTATGAGTGGCAGTGCCATCCACACTGGGCTGCAGCACCTGCAACTGCAGGTAAGACACCGCAATATGTTCTGACTGATTAGCACAATCAGATCCAGAATACAAACAGCAAATGGGTTTCTGGCATTTACTGTAACTTCTGGGGTTGGGATTAACCTCTCTTGATTGCAGCTGTGGGAAAACTGGATGAATGGTGTGGGCTGGTTCATGCTGCTTCTACTGCCAAAGAGAGAGATAGGTGTCTTCTGAGAGCAATCTGCCCAGTATGGGTGTCTTAGATGGTTGGTTTCACAGTTTCTATAAGCTGATTTAAGTGTGGGCTGCCACTAAATGGATGTAGCTTTCCTTTCTGTACAGATGGTTACTTGTTCTTACCACAGCAGTAGTTAGTGGAGGGAGCTGGATGAGGGATAACATCTCTCTGAAGGTGCAATGACGTCAGCAGAAATCCCAGTGAAATCCCCAATGTTTCAATCCTGCCAGTTCACCAAACTGATGCATCATGCAGCCAAAGCAGCAGCAAGGAAGAGATACAAAACAGCACAGCAAGGCTGGCATTTCTGGCCTTCACTGTAGTGTACATAAAGCAATCATGAAATCATACTGTGTGGTAAATGTCCACCTCTCTGTTCTCCTGCATTTTTCAGAGAAAAGAACAGCAGAGAATTATTCTTGTTCAAAGGATTTCGCTTATAAGGCATTGCTGTAATTTCAGCACAGGTACCACAGTACTGAGGAAGAAATAGATATAGAATTTAGAGGCTGAGCTCCAAGCTGTGTGAAATTATAAATGCCTGTAAATCCATTTTTGCTCCAAAGGCCATAGCTGAGATGTCCTGATACCAGTTTTCCTCTCAGACAAAAAAACATGTTAAAAATATTGGGCAACTGAAAAAGTCAGTTTTATGAGTGTCTGCTAAAACTGTTCATCTGGTAAAGCTGGCACAGTCTGAAGTATTGGCCTTTGTTTCAATAAAATAACTACTAAGTTAAGGCTAATCACATTTGATATGATAAATCAATCAGAAATATCTTAAGAAGCAAAGGCCATGAAATGTGTTTATCTGAAAATGTGTTGCAGGTGGATGGAAATGTCGAGGTGGTAGAACAGCTAAGATGCATTTCCTAGGGTGGTTTGAAGTGTGTATCTGGAGGAATGCTCCCACTGGTGGAAAGAACCACTACGAACCATGTGGAGTCACCTGCGTTGCACCTGTGCAGCTCAGAGGGAATGCCTCGCCCCTCTGGGTAAAGCAGCTTTCCCCACTAAAATTATCTGTGTCAATTAAGCCTACACATGTCAGTCTTCTTGGTGCTAAGGCTCCCTAAATTTTGTATAAGAGTTCATCTATTCCATGTGTGGTAAGGTATTGCCATGTCTAATCTCTCTAGGCAGGTTGAGAGACCAAACAAGCGACTCCACTGAAAACAGGAATTTAGACATTAGGTTTGCTCCACGTGCAGTTCTTCTCTGTTTGCGCCTATCAACCACCACCTGCCTCGAAAAGATCACATTATAACCCAGACCACACAGTGTCACTGATCTCAGAGTCCTGATCACAAATGAAGTTTCATCTACTTTCTTGTATTTGCTACTCTTGGCCTCAAAACTGGCTTTTGATGATTTCTGAAGCATTCAGACTGTCATCAAATCAAACACAAGAACAATTTAAGTAACAGTTTTTCTGATCTCCTGGGTAGCTTCTCATCTGTTCTCCAGCTGTCCAAGCTGGAAATAAAAAGTTTAGAAGAGCAAAGGAAAGGCTGATGAGCTGCAGCTTCTTGCAAAATTGTCCACCTGGTGATTTATCAGAATTCAGTCCCTCACCAGCAGTGTGTGAGTATGGTCCAGCATACATGGCTATAGTGAAGTATAGCATAGTAGTCTCATATACCTCCAGCATACTGATGAACAAAATCTTGATGAGTTAGCAGGAAAAGCAGAAAATGCATGGCCAACATAGTGCTATTTTACTTTAATGTTCATATGTAGATCATGCCCTGAAGAGGGGATGATCCAAATGCTGCAGATGTGGAGGATGAGCAGGAGTTACATGTCTGTAGCTACAGTGGTGGCACGCAATGCCGCTCTCCATGACACATTGTCTTCTAATGTCCCCATCTCTGGTCCCAGTGAATCAGAGCCACTGCCTGATACCACACTTCCCAGTGTTTTGCCTCCTTCTTCATTTTGTCTGTGGGCTATTCTAAAAGAGCCTAGCCAGAAACAAATTCTACAGCCTTACTGTGCCCTTGCCAAAGCAGGTCCTCCTTAGTGACAGATGTACCATTTTCGGCTGCCTGCTTGGCTGTGTTTTCCTCTTTACTCAGAAGAATATGCCAACACTGTTTAGGAGCAGCCTGTCAGGCTGGGGAAATGACCCCAGGGGCTATGAGCACCCCCAGCAAAGCCCTTTTCTGGGTTCAGGCCAGTGCTTGAGTCATGCAGCCCTCACTCATCCTTCTTACTCAAAGCTACTGTCAAAGTTTCCATCTCTTTTCACAGAGATGTGGCCAACTCTTTGGAAATCGATGGTCAGAGGCACTGCAAGCTGCTGGTAGTCCTTTGCTTCTTCATGTCTCCAAAAAAGATCTCTGCACATGTCAAAACTTTATACCCCTAGAGGAGAAAAGGACTAAGAGGTGAGCCAAAAGGATGAGTTGGCCCCACTCCAAAAGGTGGCTTGCTAACATAAATAGGACCTGTCAATGGGCTGCCAGCGGGGCTTATGTTATCACAAATCATTTTGTTACTTAGCATGTACGGAGGAGACAAATCCAGAGTGCCAAACACCTGAAATCACATTTGATGTTGCAGGGAGCTGGAGGTGTTCTGAAGTTCCCACGGTCTGATCCCAAAAACTCTGCACTTCAGAAGCGGATGGCTTACTTAAAACACCTATTCAGAAGAATCAGGAAAAAAAAAAAAAAAAAAAAAAAAAAGATATGCAGCTTCTGTCCCTCAAATGTACTTATGTACTTGCAGTTATGCACATGTAATACTTCCTAATATCATGGCGAAATGCANTGGATGTAAACCTTGGCTCTCCTCCTCTTTTCAGATCATGACTATCCCACTGGCTGTTTTTTCAAATCATGTTTTTCTCAAATTCTCCATTTTGCACGTGTTCTGCAAAGCCAGACTGTTTCTGCCTTGAATGCCCCGAGGCACCCTGTATACTCTACCGTACCTCGCAGCTGCAAAAGGTTTAGGTTACCCGCGTCTACCCACTGGAAAAGTATAATCTTTCTTTCAAGGATAAGGCATAATATCCTACCCTTGGAAGAAATCTCAAGACTTTGCAAAGTAGTAAAATGCCATAGGAAAAACAAAAAAAAAAGGGTAGGATTCTAGCCCTCCTGCAGCCAGTGCTAGAAGTCCTTATCATGTGGCTAGGGCCACAAACATTTCTTCAGAGTGATTCTTGTTCCCAGTTGCCTGCTGCTGGAGGCATGCTGTTCCTTATGCTAGAGAAAATGCCAGTTGATTTGGGACAGGGCTTATCTCACTTTATTTACCCAACTGAAAGCTACGCTCATAGTTTAAGCTAAGTAATCAATGGCTCCTGTGAAAAGGAGAGAATGAGTCCAGAAATGCGCGTCCCTCTCTGCCAATGGACCCAACACAAGGAGCTTAGGACAGCTGCCTGGCAGTAAGAGGCTGAGGCTATGTGAGATGAATCCTACCCTAAGGCATTTTCTGACAGAGTCCCGATGCATATTGATTTCTTTCTACTTAAATTCACCAGAGCTAACTGAGATCACAATCCTAGAGTAAGTTCAAGAAAATGAATCCTTCTGCCCACAAAGCCCCAGCTGGCTCTAGTGGGGTTATGGATTGATTTCTTAAGGTTTATGCTATGTTGGCCTCTTGTCCCTGTCTTAAGGCCTTTTCATAGACAGATTTTCTTTCTTTATTTATAAGCTTCCTGGCTTTCTTGTCATATCCATAACATCATCCCCTTAACACTGGTTTAGTATACTGTTGGTTTTAGTATTATTACTCTTAAATGGGACAGTATAAAAAACGTATCTGTCATTAACTAGAGTGAGTAAAGCTGAAATTTGCTGGACTGAGCTGGATTCTTTTTCCTTCTTGCAAAGCAATATTTTCATTAAACAAGTGATAGATCTCAACTAACTCCAATAAAATTGTTGCAATTGAATGCCGTGGTAGCTTTTGAAACAAGAAAACCTCTTTCTGTGTTCACTGTGAAAGATTAAGAGCCTGTCAAGTTTAAAAAATTATTGGCTCTGCTTAACTCTTGCTAAGCACAGTATAGACTGTTTTATCCATTTGTACTCGCTCACTTGTGTCCTTCATGTCTTATATAATAATTTCCAAAGTCAGAAAAAATAAAAAGGCATCAGCTAAGACAAAATGGCACAAGATTAAAAATTCTTAGCAGCCGTAGATCCTGGCGAGAAAGAACAAAGAGGTTTAAAAATCGTCATATTTTATAGCATTAGAATGCCACACATTAAATACAGATTTTGCTGCTGATTATATTGTTACACATTCCATTGTTCCCATGCCATTGGCCTTCAGGAGTTTATTACTTATGTAACTCCAAGATCTGACACAGCTAGAGTGAAATGCATCTGATCTCAATGAATGGCATCAGATGAAAAAAGTGGATTTTAGGGGGAAAAAAATAATTTTAAATTTACTGCAAGTCTCCTGATTGGTGACAGATGTTACCATTCCTGTTTAATTATTCTTGATTCATTTTCCAAAGAAAAATATAGATAGATGTCAAAGTATTTGAAGTCATCCAGATAAAGAGTTCATTTAAACAAGTTTTCTGTTTTTTTTTTTTTTTTTTTTTTAAATAAAAGAAAATGAAGAGTTGTTGTCACCTCAGGGAGATCTCTGGAAAACTNTACTCAGTGTGATACATACAGTCTTACTCTATAAGTTACAGATCTAAAATGGTACAACATATGAAAGTTGCATTACTTGAGGTTGGAACTTTGACTAGGGAAGAGAAGAGTTAATTCAGGAGGAAGCACTCTTCAGTGAGCCATGCCACGGAACTCCAACACGGCACTGTGTCAACAGAAGTATCTCAAACTGAAGTTTCATGATCACAATGTTTTCATAGATGTAGATATTAATGTACTTAATAGGCATCATTTAAATCAAAAATATATCTAAATCCCAA
>VXAV01004758.1:62795-74167 GCA_013399715.1 Alectura lathami
AACATTTGCATTTTAATTGAGAAATTAATATGTAGCAATGCTGATGGAAGAATTGCAGCCATAGAGACACTTACTTTTGGCTACAAAAGAAATAATACAGGAAACTTCACATACAACCGTTCCCAGATCACTGAAGCCATTTTCCTGCTATGATGACAGCTCAACAGGCACTGCTGAAAAGCTTTCTAACTTTCACAAGAAGATTCTCCAGTTTTCAGAAAACTCGCAGAGAGCAGTTCCACACTGTGCAAGGGAACATGATAGCTGTCACTGTTGTATTATCTTTATTCATAACTCTGGTTTGATATAAATGTAATGAAATTAGAAAGACAGCACATGTGTTCACCACCTGAGCAGATGAAAACATCATTGTGAAAGGGTAAGATGATAAAATATGTTCCTCTGCAGTTCCAAGGTGCAGTCCAGCATCTGTTAAATATTTACTTTTATAAAACTAACTTAGGAGAGATTTCGGTTTGAGATCAGTAAAGGGTCTCTATGAACAAAAGACTGCAAAATGGATGAGCTTTTCCAGGAAAATGAGATTTGAAATCTTGGGGAAAGAAACCACACTCCTTTTAGAAATTGTTTTTAAAACTGATCTGATTTCATAAGCTCAAGGGAGTCTTTTTACAGTGCATAAAGAGAAACCTGAAAAACAAGCAAGCACTTAAACGTAACATCTGAATGTTCAATGCTGTCTTGTGTAAGTGCTCACAGTCTCTTTCCCCCCCTGTAACTGTTTGTCTGTTTCTATGCTGCTTTCCTGTCGTAAGATGAACCAGAGAGGAGAGGGCAACAAAACATAGAAAAAAAAGTACATTATTAGTCTCTTTCTCATCTGACCTCAAAAAGGAATTTGCTCTCCCCTATCCCTCCAGCATCAGAGAGAGTGAAACATAATGTGCATCTGCAAATGCCTGATGGCTCAGGGTAGGGAAGCTGTTTGAAAGACTTGCTGGGCGATGTGGTTACACCAGCCAGGGATGATTCTCATGGCTGCTGTGATGCCAATGGAGTTGTGGTAGATCACATCAGCAGAGCATCTGACCAGACATACTTAACTCCATTAATACAGTTGTTTTATTGCATTCCAACCAGCATTGGCAAAAGCAGGTGGCTTATACTAGTGGAGCTTGGTTCCATGATAAACATCTAATTTCCACGCACACAAATGAGACACTCCACAGGCTGTTCTGAGGTACCCTCAGCTCCACAGGCTGGAAGACATCCCTCAGCTTTGACAAGGAGCAGCAGCTCTCTGGAGCATCTTTCAGACTGAGGGAGGTCGTAGCATGTGGAGCTATGAGATTTGATATGGGATGCAGTCAAAAGTATTTTAAGATTCTTGAATATTTACTAATGAGTGATTTGGGGGAGGACACAAAGTCCAGGGAAGGAGGGATCAGGGTGTTTTGGAAGGAACAAGCACGAGAAAGTAGAGGAGTAAGGATAATGAAATGGCTGGTTTTGTGTAGACAGTCTGCTGGTCTATGCACTTGTCTGGCTGTGCCCTGTGCCTGCTGAGCACAGCCTGTCTTGTCTTTTTATTCAGTTCCTTTTTGACTCCTTCCTGGATGCGAAACTGTCTCTTCTGTTTACACATATAAGGGTCTGAATGCAGCCATGGTAGTGAGACCAAGGCTTCGATGAGACCAGCTGCTGGAGGGATCCACATTGTAACATGTATTTTTATTTATGTTCCCTCTAGTGGGCCTTCATTCTGCTCAGCCAGAGGCAGGAGCAGGATGAGGCCAGTGGTGCTCTTTGTGTTCACGTGATTTCTTCGTGTGTCTGCCTGTGATCTCTGTGACCAGTGGGATATACATATACACACCACACACCTACCTACAAGGTGTGTATACGTGCTTGATATGCGTGTGCCTACCCGGAATACAGGCTCAGCCTCACTACTGTTTACACTGGCACCGTGTAGCTGGGGTAGCCTTGCCCCTCTCAGGCTACAAGATCTCATAGTTTCTTAAGAAATTAGAAAAACGTACTACTGAATTGTGATTTGGAGTGGTGCTGCTTGGTTGCTTTGGATGGTTTCACAGGCTGACCATCCCTCACTGGAAATCCCCACAGTAGGATAGATCAGATAAAGTCCATGCTCATGAACAAGTCCCTTCCTTACATTACCCATTTCCAGAAAAGTCTGTATCAGAAAAATGACCTCAGACATAGTTAATGTGTTCAGAGTGATTTAAATTCTTCAGCTGAAACAGTGTAAGTCCATCTGCTTCTAATACAATGTGGCTGCAAGAGAAGTGAAGATTTTCATGTGAGATACAGATACTTGCTGCAGCAAAGATTAATTTATTTTATACATACTGGACAAAACACCATCTGGTGTGAAAATGTCAAATGTTTTGTAAACATTGGTACAGGATTTCCAGGTAGGACCTTAATGTTTCTACTTGTGGATGAGCTGTAGCTGAGAGCTAAAAGGAAAATAGCTGAAAGTGGAGTCATTTTACTTCAGGAATGCATTTTCTTACTTGTTATAATATTTATATTTAAATTAATTCCTCTCTTCTCCAAAAGTGATCTGAAAGTGTGAGGATTTGGTTTTTCCTTTGCCTCAGGTTGGTTCCTTGAGTGACTGTAAAGAAACCCACTAAAAGTAATTTTAGAGATTTCCCATGTGGTCTCTCCAGTCTCCTCTCAGCCTCAGTAGTTTCTGGAGAAGGCAATACTGCAACAGCTCTGTGGGATGAAACCTCAGCATCAATCTTCCTGCCTCCCTGTGGTACTGACAGCCATGTCTCATCTCACACACACCACACCGCACTAAAAGGAAATGCAACTGCATGCTCCCAGCATCGTTAATTCAGCACTCTGTGAGTATCTTCTGTCTGTGGGCAATTTCTGGTTCATCATCACAGCGAAGTCTTTGATCCAGGGCCCAGAAACAGTATCCAATAAACATGTATCCGTGTTCTGTGGTGTTTTAAGAAACATGCAGGCAGATAGGGCCGACTTTAAAAACCTTGTAGTCCAAAGGGTTAGAGGAGGAGCTTCACATACCTTTTGAAGATCAGTTGGCCTGGACTACTTTCTACCAGGATAAATACATTCCCATTCAGGCCTTGAGATGTAGGACAGCTGCTGCCTTTAATCTGATGCATTGAGCCATATCCGTATCTCTCAGCAACCATTAAAGAAAGGCTTTGTGAAGTGTCACCAGCCTTTCACTCCACCAGCCCCAGGCAGTGTCTGTAGACAGTGAATCACGTTCTGCTCTACACTGGGGGAAATAAAAATTCACACTATTGAGGTGAGTGGAGATGAGGTGAGCATCACATGATTTTCACACAAATAATCTCATCCCATCCCAACCTTTAATAATTCTATGATAAGGGCTACGGACAAGGACAGGCATAAAAAAGGCCCATTCTTAGCATCTTCTGATGCTCAAATGAGTAGGGATATCAGCAGTACATACAGGAAAGGAAGGCACAGAAATGTGTAATCTGCAAATAACTCTTTGTCTTACATGATGAACTAGACTTCCAAAACTGCCTGGCAGTATCACGCCTATCAGAAGAAACCCATCTTCAGGATGACTTCATGGATACATCAGAGTTTTTGAGAATTCCTGCAGAACTTCAGCACTGAGTTTGCTCCTCTCCAGTAGTGATGTGTTATGGATTTAGCTCTTGTTCCACCAATTCTTTGGGATTTTTGAAGGCAAAGTGTATCTTCTTTTTTCCCCAATCATATTATCACTGATCCTAGTATTTTGCTGAATTAATGTTAAAAAAGATGGATTAAAGCATTAACACTGATTAATTATACAGAAGTATTGTAAATACATTACAAATAACTCCACAAAAATATTTGTTTTTGAAAACAATTATTTACTATTGTTTTAAAATTGTTTTAATTTGTTGAGCCAAGTAACAGCACTTGGAATAGGAAGGCAAGAGATCTGTAATCCTTGGGAGGTAATCTAATTTGCTATTTCAAACATAGTTTAAGTTTCTGCTAAAGAAAATTGGCAGCAGACAAAGGTCACTTGGCTTGTCCAGAAACATATTTAACATACTTCTTTTTCTCTGAGAATAACCACATTTGTTGCTTCTTCAGTGACCGACTGTCTCCTTTTTTTTTTTTTTTTTTTTGTTAGAAAATCAGTTAAGTAGATTATTTTCTAGGGAAAAGTAAAGTTTTTAAAAGCACATATCTCCATGTTCCATGTCTGAACTTCTCCAGGCTTTGTTTATGATACTATTCGTTTGAGTGAATAACCCTGATGAAAGTCAGTGTTATGAACCCAATTAGGAGTTTATGAACTTCACCTTAATACTCTCACTTAAATCTTCTCTTCCCTGATCCATGCCTAGATTTGAGTCCTCTTTTTCATGACACAATCTTTTTTGCAGTTGCAGCCATGTCTTGTCTGGTATTTCCTACATACCAGAGATCTCAACTGTGCTTCACCATCCAAAATCTGCGACTCGAAAACAGCAACTTCTTCCAACAGGGAACCCTGAATAATTTTTTAGCCTCAGAAAGATTAAATTATTCCTCAAATGCCATGAGATGCATCAGGATTCAGCTTAGAGAAGAGGAGAGTGTGGGGAGGCCTCATGGTGGCCAACAGCTTCCTCACCGGAGAACGCAGGGGCAGGCATTGAGCTCTGCTCTCTGGGGACAGCGACAGGACCCGATGCAATGGCATGGAGCTGCGTCAGGGGAGGGTCAGGCTGGGGATTAGGAAAAGGTTCTGCACCAGGGGGTGGTGGGCATGGCACAGGTTCCCAGGGGCAGTGGGCACGGCCCCAAGCTGCCGGAGGTCAAGGAGCATTTGGACACCGCTCTCAGACACAGGGCTTGGATTTCAGGTGGTGCTGTGTGGAGCCAGTGGGTGGACTCGATGATCCTTGTGGGTCCCTTCCAATCTGTGATATTCTCTAGCATTTTGTGATTCTAAGAGCACACCTACAACTCCTCCATGTTAAGGTGGCTGGTGGGTATGATCTTTGCCTGCAATTGTTGTGTGATCCCAGGAGCACCTCTAGGGTGTGTGCACAGCTGAAAGATCAGTGGTAATCACTCCAAGAAGACAGCAGCAGAGGAGATGTGCACAAGTAAGCAGTTAACAAATTAGTTATCAAAATGCACCAGATAGCCCATATTTATGCACAGGTGAGAACCATGGGTTATTTTTATACAAATTCTGCCTAGCATACAGGGGAATCAGAGCAATCCTATGACAATAGGCCAACCAGATTCAGGTAGCACATGTAGGGCTCTGCCATAGAAATTCCTGTCAGGTTAATCTGGGTTGCTTCATTAAGGAAAAGACAACTCCTTCACAAGGAGTTTTATTAAGTGAAGGAAGACATAATAAATTCCTTGAAAGTCCACTGAATCTTCCAGGAATTCAAGAAAACAGAGTATATTCTTTTAACCAAGTGTGAAATATGTGCTTAAATCTTAAGGCAAAGACATTTTTTCACACATCAGACCCACACAGGACATGATTATTAGCCTTAATAGAAAAGTGGAATGTGAAGGGCCCAAAGCAATATGACATACCACCATCCTAGTTGTAGGGGGAAAGGATCCTACATTAAGCTGTTAGATTCTCACTAAAAACTGTAGAAAGAAATCAGTCCTGCAATGTTTCCTCAACTTCCCTGATCCTCAGATTCCCTTTACTAAGGGCAGTCTTGTCTTTATTTATAGCAGGAGCTGTCTATAGCCAGATTAATTCTGTGTGGTGCCCACTGCCCTGTTTATGGACTCATACCGCAATGAGACTAAGGCCAGAAGGAATAATTAAAACACACACTGTGGTATTTCAAATGCACTTGCAGGAAGTCCCAAGATTTCCAGATAAGCTTGAAAACATCGTGAGATGGAGAACTGATCATTCCTCTTGATAACGTGACCTTATACTTAATCTTTTTCCCTAGTAAAAAATTGCTTGTCTCACTTCTGTTTTAATTTGACTTCAGCATCCCACCAGTCCTTGTTATGCTCTCTTCAGTGCAGGAGATCTCTGTAAAGCTCTCCATTTTCTGCTCAGATAAGGACATAGCTCTACATAATTTGTCACATCTCAATGTCCCTTCAATATATAAGATACCTGGAGAAGTTTCTCATTCTCTGCTCATCCGCTCAGCTTGCCTTTGCACATCCAGGCCCTAGACTGTGGCTATCATTCCTGTACTCTTTTCATATGCCTTTCACTGTTAGGGCCACCTGACTCTTCTGTCAGACAGTAAGAAGCCATCATTACTTTGGTTGCACTATTATGTTGGGAACATCTGGGAACGGCTCATCCACTCATTGTGGCTGTACTTTAGAACATAGAGTCAAAGAATCATAGAAGGTTTTGGGTTGGAAGGGACCTTAAAGACCATCTAGTTCCAACCCCCCTGCCATGGGCAGGGACACCTCCCACTACACCAGGTTGCTCAGAGCCCCATCCAGCCTGGACCTGAACACTGCCAGGGAGGGGGCATCCACAGCTTCTCTGGGCAACCTGTGCCAGTGTCTCACCACCCTCACAGCAAAGAATTTCTTCCTAATACCTAGCCTAAATCTGCCCTCTTCCAGTTTGTGGCCATTACCCCTTGTCCTGTTGCTACATGCCCTTCGAAGGAGTCTCTCCCCAGCTCTCCTGTTGGCACTCTTCAGGTACTGGAAGGCCGCTATTAAAGTCAGCATTCAGCATACAGTATCATTGCTCCCTTCTGAGTCCTTAACACTCTGGCAGTGTTTCTGTCACACAGGAATCAAACATCAAATATTTTATATTTGTTTTGATATTGGTGATGAGAATGTGGGATAATACTGGACCCAGCAATAAACTTGTACTTACAGTGGCATGATGAGGTGAAGGCAGGTTAGCCACGCTTAAGGAGAAGAAGCTCCCCTTCTTCCATGAAGTTACCTGTATGTCTGTCACCATTCTGTGATTCTGTGTTTCAGCTAATTAAAAATATCACCCTTTGCTTACAGGCCCTCAGAACAGTGGCAGCAAGAAAATAAACAGCACATATTTTACTCTGCTAACCCAAATAGAAATTGATTTATGGCCCAGATGTGCAGCCAAGGCACCTCACAACAGTCCTGATGACTCTAGTGAACTGAAATCTTGAGGCGACTAGAGTTGTTCATCCTCAGCTGGAGGGTTAGTCTGAAGAACTCATTCAGATCCATGCATTGGATTCCCTCCAAACCTGGTTGACCTCACTTTTTAGGGCTGGGCTGCAGCTGCAAACAGAATGTGCATCTGCAGAGCCCTTGCTGAAAATAGTTGTCTTTGTTGTGACTAAGATATTTAGATCTTTTCTCAGTAGCACCCTTATTTGATTGACTGATGTGCCTGCAAGTTATTTCTGAATCTGGGTTATTTCTATTTCTGATGTAAGATTCTAGATGCTGTGTAATTGCTAAGCCCACTCTTTTATTTGATAATACTTTTTAACCTAAAATTGGGAGCGAACTGTTTTGTTGCGTAAATTCTGTATTTGTGTCAGAAATATTGATGGTCACAACCAGACTATGGGCGTTTTCCTCATGTATTAAATTACATTGCTTAGAAGCATAACAAGTCAACATCATGCCCTCCTGCACTGTCACTTAGCGACCTTTTTCAGTTCCCTTCTTTTCTGTTAGAAAAATACAGGGCTGTACAGTAACTCTTTCCATCTCAGGCTCATGAAAGGAAGAAGGGATCATGTGAATCTGCTTGTGTATTTTCACACTGATTGCTTGATAATCCCTGCTAAAACTGGTCAGATATTTTGCATTCTGATTAGAACTGTCTGATAGACAAGATTCAAGAATGAAATACAAAATTAAATACAAAAGCATGATGTATTGGTAAATTTGCTGATTTTCAACAATACTTCATGGAAGTTCCTGAGGAATAATTGATAATTAAAGACTTCCAATGTGAGAAGATCAGTAATATAATCATAGAATAACAGAATCATACAGGTTGGAAAAAAAAAAAAACTTTATTTACCTACACTTATTTGCTAACTGTGAGCTCCTGAAAGCATGGAGGCCCACGTGTGGACGTGTGCATGGACATGTGTGCACTCATTCATGAAGCTTTGGGATAGTTATAAAGGCAGTTTAAATGGGACTGCTTTAATTGGAAAAGAAATGTTGGGGTGATCAGCTAAAAAATGACCCTCAACCACTTGAGGTGAGTAATCAAAATAATTTGTTACAAGGGTAAGAAAGATGGAATAAAGAAATAAATAAATAAACAAAAAACCTCTGGATTTATACAAAACTGTTTTTGAAACTCAGAACTTATCTCAGAGAAGTTATCTTTCACCCAAACACAGGTGATACATTAATAATTGTTATGTTTTCACACAGATCACTAGAATCAAAAATGATCCAACATTTTAGGAGTTATTTGTTTTCTCTTCTGCATGTTGGAGCATTATAGTAATATGGTGGTTTTTATACTCCACCTTCTCTATATTCGCACAAGGAGTATCGAACATCCATCTAGAACCAAGGTAATAATTTTATTTTGTGTACACTCTGTTTATGTTGGAGTTGTGATTTTAGCTGTTGCTATAGAAACAGATGCTGAGATGTGGCCAGTTTCAATACTTTGAAAATAAGTCTTCCTTCACACACTTTCAGTAGAGAGTTGTTAGAATTTGTTACATGAAGTTTCCAAAGCTCCAATGCATTCTGCATACATCCCAGCCACATGGACTCAATGAGACACTTACTGTAACCATTTTTTTGTGTTCCTGGTAGCCTTTGTGAAACCACATGCTCATCCTGACACCCCAAAGATGCAGGCAAAGACAGAGGCTGGAAGAATGAAAATTCCATAAGCTATATTAAGCAAAACTATCAGTATAAGTATTCTTTTCACAGTAAATAGATCATTTCTTAACACTTTCAAAAATTATTCTTAAGAGGTTAATTCTGGAATATGTATAAAAGATAGTTTTGATCTTCAGTAGTTCTTTTTCTTTCAGTTAATGACACAGGATGAATGCTCTTAGTATTGGACTTGCAGTAAAGTCCAGCTGTTTCCATGAAGTGCAAGGTCTTTATGCATTCACTGTTCAAATTAATCATTGCTTCCTGCTCCAAATATATTTTAGTGTAGCTAACAAGGTAAAAAAGAAGCAGAATATGCAAATCCATTAGCATAGCAATAAGAACATACACAGTTAGCTCTTTTGCTTAGCATCAGAAAAAGTCACACAGAATATGGCTCAAGAAAAAAAAAATGTTTTGAATACGCAGAAATTTCAATTTGCACTGTAAGTAAGTGGAAAGTTAGAGGAGATAGTATATTTTTTTTTCATTTGTGCCTGTGTCTCAAAACACAAATGTACACATCCATTGTATGCAGCATCTTCTCAAACAAACTGTTATGACTTGGCTTCTTCCTTTTGGGTAAGGCAGTTGTGTGATGGGATCTGACTATACAAGGTTTCATTCATGAAGCAGTACCTAACTGTTTAAGCCTAAGGTACTTCTCTCCAATTAAGGAAAGCTATACTGCTAATACAAACTACATCACAAGTCCCGGTACAGTGCATAGTAGATCAACATGGCGAACAGTAATTAGAACTTTGTCTAAATGATGACAAGAGGTTATAGGATCTACTTCAGTTTCCTGTCCCACTGAGGAAATCATTATAAGATATCCTTTTACTCATATTTTTTGAAGATTTTTTTCCAGCAATATCAGATGTTTATGTTACCATTTCTTGTGGTCTCACTTCACCAATTTTCATACCACTTACTGATCAAACGGAAAACTTGCTTTTATCGACTTATAAATTTAAACATATTGCAAATAATGTGCAGACAAGTAACACCAGCATAGTAATTATCTTAAAAAAAAAAAAAAAAAAGAAAGAAAGAAAATAAGTAGGACTTTTTAACATTCCTTGCACCCTGCTAGGAACAAAAATAGCTTTCATACAAATCCGTGAGTTAAGTAATAAAATCTGATGGAGTGGGGGGTGGGGAGGTTGTTCTGCCGTGAGACAGACACTGTTGTATTGGAACATGGTGAAAAACATACTCATCAAGAGCAAAGGAGATTAGAAGCATCTTTCACATTGGCCTAGCCTGCCTACATCCAGCCGTAATAAATGTTTCAGTAGCAGAGACTGACCATAAGTATTTTTGCAGGCTTAATGCCAAACCCGAAAATGGGCTCTGTAGGACTTTGTCCAATTTCTTAATTTAAAAATGCAGTATTCATTTAAAGATATATTTTTAGCTCTGGCAGTATAGCTTTGTTGCACTGACCCGTTTTTTTCTGACTTTCTTAAATGCTTGATAAACTTCCAGATTTATTAAGATAATCCTACGGAAGCATGAATTGACTGTAAATCTCCCTCTGGTTCCCTGGTAAGGGCTGCATTAGTGTAGGTATTCTAATTTGAGTGGCTCTGCTTCAGAAGTTGTTGGTTAAAGATATATGGTCGTTAACTTTTCAGCAGAGCTGCCTGTCTCTAGCTACAGAGCATGAAGTACAGAAGCCCTGACAGAACAGTAGGCCCCATAGTATGAATATATTAAGAGTCTGTACCCTTAAGAGCCTTCCTGCTCTCCCTCCTCATTTCCACACTGAGCTCCCTGAGGAGAGGCTCAGGAAACTGGACTTGTTCAGCCTGGAGTGGCAACGGCTTTGGGACACCTAACAGCACCCCCCAGTGCACATAGGAAGGTCATCAAAGAGATGGTGAGGGACTCTTCACATGGTGGGAAGATGATGGCCAATGGGCAACATAAGTTGAATCACAGGAGTTTAAGGCTGGGTCTAAGGCAAAACTTATTCCCCATGAAGATAGTCAGACAGGGCACAGGTTGCCCAGAGAGGTGATGCAGACTCCATCCCTGGAGTTTTTCAGGCCCTGACTGGATGAAGCCCTGAGGAGCATGGTCTGACCTCGAAGATGACCCTGCTGTCAACAGGAGTTTGGAACAGAAACATGCTGAGTTCCCTTCCAGCCAGAGCTGTCCAGTGATTTTACTAGAGACTCACTGCAGTCTAACAGAGAAAGCAATGAACTGTAAGCTTCTGTTTCTGGAACTTATCATCTTCTGTGTCATCAGAAAGAGTATTCACAGCGTAACAGTGAGTAAATAAATACAAAAATAAAGTGGAATTTCTGAGTTTCCCAGTACAGGTGGATTCTCACCTGATATTGCGCCAGAGAAGCTGGCCCACTGCCAGCTTCTTTCCCAGACTCTCTCTAGTTGGTGAAGCACCAGGCACAGGTCCAAATAATTTTTTCTTCAGTCATGCTGCAATAAAAATTGAGGAGAAGGACCATGGCATGCGATGTATTTTGGAGATCTCTGGATCTGGTATATGAGAAGAACCTGCTTTTCACTAAAACAAG
>VXAV01004758.1:74190-108008 GCA_013399715.1 Alectura lathami
GGACAGCTTGTCACCATCTGCATTACGTTGAATCTCTCTTAGTTCAGTCTTAGACTCTGCTTTATACCCTAGCACCTGAGCACTGTCATAAGAGAAATTTCATGAAAAAATCCCAGTGGTGGCTTTGAGAGATTTATGATCTTTCCAAATACTCAGTTGCACTCTATTCTGTTCATAAAATTTAGAGAAGCCATCAACTTCTCTTGCTGCTGCAGTTAAATTGCAGGCTTGTTCCTATCTGAGATGCTATGTTTTCAGATAGGCATTAGTTTTACTGCAAGTTCTTATTAGTAGGTTTACTTAACAGGTGGAGAGATATTAGAGATGATATTTGACAGAGAGTTTTTACAATAAGTAGATTGATTTTAATCTTTTTAAGTAGTACTATTTTTCTTTAAAGTGGAAAGATTCAACCCTTCAACAAATTCAAGGACAAATTTTGACCATTAATACCTTAAATGGATCCTATCGCCTCACTCTTCAGAAAAGTCCTCTGGATATATTGAAAGATCAGTTTTACTTGCAGAGCCATAGCCTGAGATAGCTGTCTGTGGCACCGAGAGTACTCCTTTGGCTCTACAGAGATTTTAGATTTTTTTGACTGGTTCATCAGAGATCTAAAATACAAGGTATAGTTAAATGGTCAACATCCTCTCAAGATGCTTCCACTTCTACTGTGGTAGAATATAATACTGTGGTAACACTATGCACTATGCACTATGCACACCTTGCACCACTCTGCTGATGTATCCTAAACAGAAGATGAGGACGTGGCTGAGCTCCAAAGGATGCAGGGGAGACACCTGCATATATATGGATATATATATATGGATCTAAGGAAAATGTTTTTTATATTAAGGGTGGTGAAGCACTGGAATGACTTGCCCAGAAAGGTGGTGGATGCCCTGTCCCTGGAGACACTCAAGGTCAGGCTGGACAGGGCTCTGAGCAACCTGATCCAGCTGTAGGCATCCCTGTTCCCTGCAGGGGAGTTGGACTAGATGGGCTTTAAAGGCCCCTTTCAACTCAAACGATTCTATGATTCTATGACTCCAAAGGAGTCGTGCCATGCTGCCATGCAACCATGTTGTACATTGAACTCTTTGTTACCATGGGCCTGAAGCAAAGCAGGCAGGTTGGATGGGTGAACCTGAACCTGAACCTGCAGTCAAATGTAGAAAACTGCATCTCTGTAACTGCATTTGCCATGATTTTCCTCTACTTCTTTCCTGCAAAACTTATTCATACCAAGACCAAAGATTTCTATCTTACTCATCAAACTCAAAGTTCGTATGAAACCTTGCTGAGTTAATATGCCATAGTATCCTTATTTATAGAACTGATCCATTCAGAGAAGAGGCCACTGGCGTCACCTACCATAACCCCTATCCAGATCTTTGTTTCTTTTGAGGACTCATGGTTCTGGCACTTTGTAGCTAGTGACAACATCATTTACAGCTTCATTACAGAAGTGCAAATTGTATCAAAAAGTGTGATGGCTTTTGTAGATATCACCTTACAAGAGTTTTGGTATTTCTCTGTGTTTATGGGAACAACTGCTCACAATTCTTTTTAGAGGATAAAAAGTACCATAGTGCTTGCTTTTTCAAGACATGAGATGTACTTATAGGAAGCTTTGAAGATTTAGGGTAAGGAAACCAAGACAGGACATGGTTCTTAACTGAGTAATAATGTATAAATAACTTCCTGGGGGCTTAATGAATGCTTTTTCATGAGACGGAACAGCAAAGCCAGTAAGTGGCAGGAACAGATGAACACTTAAGAAACAAAGATCCTGCTCTCATCCTGACATCCTTAATCATGATTCTTGAAATGAAAATGAAAATATCTAAAATGTTGCGTGTAGGACAGTGCCGTGGACTATGGCTTTTTTGTTGTTGCAGTTTGTTTGTTGAAAATTGTCCTTAGGGAGCAAGGGTGTCTTCTTTAGTTTTTACCATAATAAAAGATGATATTTTTCAAATATTCAACTGTGGAGCTGTTGGAGCGGGTCCAGAGGAGGGCCACCAAAATGATCAGAGGGCTGGAGCACCTCTCCTGTGAGGAAAGGTTGAGGGAGTTGGGATTGTTCAGCTTGGAAAAGAGAAGGCTCTGGGGAGACCTCATTGCGGCCTTCCAGTACTTCAAAGGAGCTTACAGGCAGGAGGGGGACCGACTTTTTACACAGGTGGATAATGGTAGGACAAGGGGGAATGGGCTAAAACTGAAAGAGAGGAGGTTTAGGTTGGACATCAGGAAGAAATTCTTCACTGAGAGAGTGGTGAGGCGCTGGCACAGGCTGCCCAGAGAAGCTGTGGCTGCCCCATCCCTGGCTGTGTTCAAGGCCAGGCTGGATGGGTTCCTGGGCAGTTTGATCTAGTGAGCGAGTGGCTGTCAGCCCTGTCCACGGCAGGGGGTTTGGAACTAGATGATCTCTGAGGTCCCTTCCAACCCAAGCCAATCTATGATTCTATGAAATCCCTTTTCCATTTATAGGGCTAGTCACTATGCAAGGGTGCAGATGTCCCTGCTCCCTGCAATGACACTCCGTGTGCAGATCCCCAGGGTATGGCTATTCATAGCTCTCTTTGCTGTTCACTGCAGAGTCCTGACAATGATGCATTGATTGCCTTGAGGAAAACTGACAATTTAAAGCAAAACCACAGACAGAGACAGACACAGACACATGTGGGTGGCAGTGACATGGACAGAAACAGACTTCTCAGGATTCAGTGATGGTGACAAACTTCAAAGGCTCAGTCTCGCACTGAATCATCAGTAACACTGCACATACTGAAGTCTTTATTTAGCTGTTTTGGTGAAGGAATTAGCTCTTGCTTGATAACCATCTAAGATGCTAAACCTGTCCTATGTAGTGTTTTAGTGTTCTAAAGAAATTGAAGAGTATGTTTTCATGTCTTTCTCTCCAAAATACCTCTTTGGCTGCTGAAGGCTGACTACCAGTTATTAACTGTGTTTTAAAAAGTGCTGTTTGGCAGAGTCCTTAGCTGGCAGAACTGATGAATTGTTTCTACTAAGAGATTATTCCCAAAAGATGAATTCCTTTGGGACTCAGAGACCATAGGAAGCTCCTGTGTTTCTGCAACCCCCTTGGAAATGCAGTGCAACTCCCCATGACCATGGTCACTTCTGGTAGAGGAGGCAGTGAACAGCCACATCCACCTCATGTCACTTCAAGTGGCTTTGAGAGCCTCAAGGAGCAGGGCCCTGCTTGCAGGGCCTGTCCCTTGGTATATGCACAGCAGCTCACCACCTGTGCTGCAAACTGTAGCAGCTCTGCCTAGGACTTGAGCACAGAATTTGGGAAGATTTCATTTGCAGCACTGCCTCTTTTTTCTGTCTATGAGATCTTAATGATTTAGAGAAGTTTTCTTTATTTGCATGCTTCCTTTGAGAGGTTTTATATGTTTCTCTCATTGACTAATTAAGTTAAATGCTATGTTGCCATTGCGTAAGCTTCCCTCTCTTTGTTTCTAAAAACAGTGACCTAGCTTTTACAATTTCCAAAAATTGCAAACTCCACCACAGTCATCACACGACAACTCTCTTTTCTGCTCTTGGAACTGGGATGAATTTTCTTTTAAACCTGGAAGAAGAAAATGTAAAAGTTACTGTTTTGAACTTTCTTACAATAAGCTCACATTGTTCTGTTGCTGTGCATCAAGCTCATATTGTTCTGTTGCTGTGCATCCAGCTCTAGGGTGCAGAGCTAGATGGTGACCTGTGACACATGGGTGTGCAGAACATGTGATCTCTCCTCTGCATCACTCCTGGCCTCCTTCAGCCTTAGGGTCAGATAAGCAGGACCTAGATGGGCTGTCCCAATGTGTGGGATCATGGTGCTAGGAGACTACACTGAGCAGATGTAGCGCTACTACTTCTTACAGTATTAACAAGAAGTTTTTACTACCAGACTGGTCTGACAGTAATGTATTACCTTCCCTACCTTGAAAATACTGAACAACAAGAGATAAACTGTTTTTCAGAAGTGTGTTGCATAAGAATACAGAAAAATTTACTCAGGGAGATTGAAGTAAAAGTGTTTTGAACATGATTATCTCAAATTGTCATATCCTTTACATGAAACACTTTCCACTCTAATGTTTGCGTATTTAAGTTCATCAGAAATAGTGATAGGGAACTGAAAATTGGTAAGGAAGGGAGGAAGGAAGACCGGAAGGGGGAGAGGGAGGAAGGCAGGGAGGAAGAAAGGAAGAAAAGAAGGAAGGGGCAGGGAGGCAGGGGAAGACATATTTTGTTTCTAGGACATACATGAAGCAAATTAATCTGAAATAATAATGCTTAGAAAATGTAAAGTAAATTCTTAGTGAAATCAGAAGGGTGGTCAGCAAAAACACTGCCTTGGACTTCCAGAGGGCAGACTTTGAACTACTTAGGACATTGGTTGGGAGAGTCCCTTGTGAGTTGGTTCTGAAGGGCATAAATGTCCAGGAAGGATGGACATTCCTCAAGAACAAAATCTTAAAGGCGCAGGAACAGGCTGTTCTCGTGTGCTGTAAGATGAGCCGATGGTGAAGAAGACTGGCCTGGCTGAACAGGGAACTTTTGCTGAGTCTCCAGGAAAAAAAGAGAGTTTACCACCTTTCAAAGACAGGAGACAAGTCGGGAAAAGTACAGGGATGTTTCTAGGATATGCAGGGAATAAATTAGAAAGGTGAAAGCCCAGCAAGAATTTCACCTGGCCACTGTTGTGAAAGATAAAAAAAAATGTTTTTATAATATGTTAACAGCAAGAGGAGGGCCAAAGAGAATGTCCATCCTTTACTGGATGCAACAGAGAACTTTAACACTGAGGCTGAAGCAAAGGCTGAGCTTCTCACTGCCTTCTTTACCTGTCTTTAATAGTCAGACCAGTTATCCTCAGGATACACAGCCTCCTGACCTGGAAGACAGGGATGGAGAGGAGAATAACCCCCTCACAATTCAGGAGGAAGCAGTCAGGGACCTGCAACTCCATCCAGACTGTCACGAGTTCATGAGGTCAGATGGGATCCACATAAGGGTACTAAGGGAGCTGGTGGCAGTGCTTGCCAAGATGCTCACCATTAGTTATCAGCAGTCCTGGCCAAAAGGTGAGGTCCCAGATGACTGAAAGCTTGCCAATGTGAAGCTCATCTACAAAAAGGGTCAGAAGGTTGATCTGGGGAACTACAGGCCTGTCAGTCTGACCTTGGTGTCAAGGAAGGTTATGGAGCAGATCACATTGAGTGCAATCACATGGCATGTGCACGACAGCTGGGGGATCAGGCCTAGCCAACACAGGCTCATGAAAGGCAGGTCCTGCTTGACCAACCTGATCTTCTTCTATGACCAGGTGACCTGCCTGGTGGATGAGGGAAAGGCTGTGGATGTAGTCTACCTAGACTTCAGTAAAGCCTTTGACACTGTCTCCCACAGCATTCTCCTGGAGAAGCTGGAAGCCCCTAGCTTGGACAGGTGTGCTCTGCGATAAGTTAAAAGCTGGCTGGATGGCTGGGCCGAGAGAGTGGTGGTGAATGGAGTTGAATCCAGCTGGTATCAGGTCACGGAGCAATGTTCCTCAAGGGCCAGTACAGGGGCCAGTCCTGTTTAACATCTTTATTGATGATCTGGATGAGTGAATTGAGTGCACTCTCAGCAAATTTGCAGACAACACCAAGCTGGCAGAAATGTTGATCTGCCTGATGGTAGGAAGGCCCTACAGAGGGATCTGGACAGACCAGATAGACGACTGCACCTCAAGTGCTGTTCAGTTTTGGGCCCCTCTCTACAAGAAGGACATCAAGGCCCTGGAGCGTGCCCAAAGAAGGGCAACAAAGCTGGTGAAGGGCCTGGAGCACAAGGCTTATGGGGAGCGGCTGAGGGAACTGGGGCTGTTCAGTCTGGAGAAGAGGAGGCTCAGGGGAGACCTCATTGCTCTCTACAGCTGCGTGAAAGGAGGTTGTAGTGGGGTGGGGGTCGGCCTCTTCTCCCAGGTAATTAGTAATAGAACAAGAGATAGCGGCCTCAAGCTGTGCCAGGGGAGGTTCATACTGGATATTAGGAAAAACTTCTTCACGGAAAGAATAGTCAGGCATTGGAACAGGCTGCCCAGGGAGGTGGTTAAGTCACCACCTCTGGGAATATTATAGAAATGTGTAGACGTGGCACTTAGAGACACAGTTTGCTGGGCATTGTGGAGTTGGGCTGAAGGTTGACTAGATGATCTTAGCGATCTTTTCCAACTATAATGATTCTATGATTCTATGATAGTAATAAACGTAGTGAATTTCCTTTCCTAACTTTGATTATACACAATCAAGTCATAAAGTGCTAGAATTTACATAGACTAGGATTAAGAAGCACACTTATTTTATGTTCAGTCAAACAGACTAAGGGCAACCCTCACACCCTCTGGGTTTCACATGGTTCAATGTATACACCCAAATGATTCATAACAGAGAACAGAATCATAAGCTGCAGTTGTGTCATGACTTAGGAAACTGAGATGTGAAAGCAGAAGTTTGAAACAATGTGGGTTTCATTATAAATTGACCTAAGTTTTCCAAAACCAGAGTTTCAGAGTACAGGTATGTAATGTGTTCTGAGTGCTAAATGTCTGCTAGGTTTTCTTATTGTTCAGAGTTGTTGACAGTTGAATTTAGAGGAGACAATCCTGAGGAAATGAGATAAATAATCTTGAGATGGAACAACAGAAAATGAATGATAATATAATCAGGGATTTACATCCTACAGCTCCAGGAGTATCATACCTTCCTCTTCATTAATTAAGAGAAGTCAGAATTACAATGCATCCTCTTTTGCCAAAGTTTTTACCTGCACAGAGGTTACAGTCTTAAAAAAAAAAAAAAAACACAGTAAGTATGCAAAAATTCTTGTTTGGGCAATTTCATACCATTCTTACACATCTTTTTGCTGATGCTGCTGCAGAGGTTTTGCTACAGGGGAAAAGTAAAAACCTTTTTTGTGTTCTGGTGGTTTCCCCGGTACTTCCTTTGCCCTTTGCACACCTCAGTGCAGAATAATCCCCAAGGAATCTCATCTAAGTCCTTCCCATCAGACTCCTGTTTGATTGCTGTGATTTAGCAGCTGTCTTTCACAAACAATGGGTGAGTAAATGCATTTTATTACCTCCATTTGTCATTTTTAACATTTTCTTTTTAGTCCTTTTTTCTTTTCAGGCTTCTTCCCTTTACTTTTCCTTTTTGTCTCCATATCTAATCTCACCCATCATACTGAAGCTTATGACATCAGCTGTCTATTATATGCTCTTGTGTTGACATGGAGGAAATTTCAGCTAGTCGTCTTTTTTTTAATCAGCATATTTACTACTCTTTCTTCTTTGACCGAGAAAATCTGTGCCTTCCCCTGTGAATCACTGTTATAGTCTGCTTTGTTTCAGCGCTCTTCATGCTCTGCTTCTTGATTTCATCTTTGACTGCTAGCTTTCTTCCCATCACAAATGCCTATTTGCTCTCTCCAGATTTGCTCCAGCTCTGCAACAATCCTCATCTATGACAACCCTCTCACCTATTCTCTATTTCTTCAGAAAATACCCTATATCTCCTGGATCACTGCCTTTCTTCTTGTTATTGCTGTCAGGGCTTTCTTCTCTGATTATCCAGTCCTTAGGAACTGTCTTCTCTGAGTAACTATATTTCAAGTTACCTCTCACCTTAATATATCTTTTATCCTGAAGGGTTCCACACACCCCATACAAGCATGTAGAAATAAATGGGAAGCTAATCATGTCATTTTGATCAAAGAAACAAATTTCCTATATCTTGATGCAATAAAAGTCCAAGGCTCTAACCCAAATTTTTACCACCACTTCCCTCTCTCAACAATACTTTGGGAGCATCCTTACAGTTCTAAGCAGAAAATGAGAAAAGTATGGTCCATATACATCTAAGTGTTCTTTATATACAGTCCTCTGGGAAAGGTAGCTCAAAACTAACTCCAGCCATATCTACAGTCTTCTCCTGGAACTATTACGCAATCAAATTTTAGGACTGTGTTAGAGTTTTGCTAAGGAGAATATCCAGGACTATAAGCAAGAGATGGAAACTGGAGATTTAGAAGTTCAGCTTAGAGAAAAGTCATTGTGCAACCAACTTGGTAGAAAAAAAAAAAGAATAAATGGAGATACTATTCATTTCAGTGCACAAAATATGAGGAAGAACAGGATAGATATTTCCTCAAATTATCAGAAATGATGAAAGACTTCATCAGCTAAGGATGAGAAAAAGTAGAGCTTTGTAAAGCACTTGTAAAGACCACATAGGTAGCTCTATATAGTAACAGCCATAAATTACAATGGAATGCAACGTTTGTATGCCAAAAATGTTGGAAAAAAAAAATCATTGAAAGAAAATGGGAATTTTGTCTGTTGAGATGCTGACAAAATATGTACTTACATATAGTCAAATGCTGAGGAAAATACAAACTTTTGTGGCTATGTGTTGTTCTATCTTATTCACAGCCCAGAAAGTAAACTGTCCTGGGCTGCATCCAAAGAAGTGTGGGCAGCAGGTCAAGGGAACTGATCCCTCTACTCTACACTGGTGAGACCTCACTTGCAGTCCATATCTGGAATCCTCAGTACAGGAGAGACCTGGTGGTGTGGTTTAACCTGGCAGGCTGCTATGCACCACAGAGTTGTTCATTCACTCCCCTGACACCCAATGGGATGTGGGAGAATATCGGGAAAAAAAAAAATTAGACCTTATAAGTTGAGATAAAAACTATTTACTCAGACAGAAACGGAAGAGACTAATAACAGTAATGATAATAATATACATATAAATATAAATATTTACAAAACAAGAGATGCACAAGGTAATTGCTCACCACCTGTCCTCTGATGCCTGGCCAGTCCCCAGACAGTATATGTTCCCTAGTCAACTCTCCTCCATTTTTAACATTTGTGAGTTTATGTCAGCTGCCCTGGTTCTGTCCCCTCCAAGCGAATTGTGCTCCCTAGTCTCCCTTCACTGACAGGACAGTATGAGAAGCTGAGAAACTGAAATGTCTTTGGCTCTGTACAGCACTGCTCAGCAACAATGAAAACATCATTGTGTTGTCAACATAGTTTTTCTCCCAAAGCCAAAACTTTGCTTCATACCAGAAAATGTGAAGAAAATGAGCACTGTCCCAGCTAAAACTAGGACACATGGACTTGTTGGAGCATGTTAGAGGAGGATTACAAAGATGATCCATGGCGTGAAACACCTCCCCTATGAAGACAGACTGAGGGAGTGGGGGTTTTCGTCCTGGAGAAGAGAAGGTTCCAGGGAGGCCTGATAGCTACCTATCAGTATTTAAAGGGGGGCTACAAGAAAGAAGGGGAGAGATTCTTTAGCTGTATTATGATAGGACATGGAGGTTTTAAACTGAGAGAGGGAAGATTTAAACTGGATATAAGGAAAAAGTTTATTATAGTAAGGGTGGTGAAGCACTGGCACAGGGAGAGACTGGCACTAGCACTACCCAGAGAGGTGGTGGATGGCCCACCCCTGGAGACCTTCAAGGTCAGGCTGGACAGGGCTCTGAGCAACCTGATCCAGCTGTAGGTGTCCCTGTTCACTGCAGGGGAGTTGGACTAGATGGCCTTTAGAAGTCCCTTCCACCTCAAACAATACTATGCTTCTATGATTCTTACTCTCTTGCCAGAATACAGTATGCTGATGTGATTGAAATGTTCATCTTTCATGTAGGAAAATGAAAGGAAGGCTTTGTTATGTAGAGGATCAACCCTTGAAAAATTATTTGAAAATTTTCCTGGTTCTACAGGAAGTACTTACTGTACTTAGTACTGGTACTACTAGTACTTAGTGCTGTAGTACAGTAAGTACTTACTGGTTAAGTTAGGTTTAATTTTCTGAATGTGTGGAAATTGAGGCCCTACATACTTTCCTTTAAATGGTATTCCCATTCTCACACTGATTCTAAGACTAGCATAACAACTAACTCTAACAATCAATAGTGGCCAAAGATGCAAACTATCCAAGTTTATTACCTTCTTCTGCATTCCCTGCATATACCTCTGATACCACTGGTCTGTGTGACCAGTGTCCTCTGCCTTCCTGAGAGAAAAGCATGGCTTGTGGCTTAACCCCAGCAGAAATCTTATCACCGCACAACCAATACTCACTCTCTTCAGGTGGGAGGAGAGGATCAGAAATATAAAGTGTGAGAACACATGGGTTGAGATCCACAAGTGCAAACAAAACAAAACAAGGAATTCATTTGCCACTACCCATTAGCCAGCAGGTGTTCAGCTGCTTACAGGAAATCAGGACTCACTACACGTAACAGTTTCTTGGGAAGACAAACACCGTCACTCCAGTTGTCCCTCTCTTCCTTCTTCTTCATCCAACTCTTACTCTGAGTGTGACACCACATGATGTGAGATGTCTCTTTGGTCAGTTTTGGCCAGCTGTCCTGTCTGCATCTCCTCCCAGCTCCTTGTGCACCCTCAGCTCCTCGCTGACATGGCAGCACAAGAAGTAGAAAAGTCCTTGGCTCTGTGTGAGCATTGCACAGCCATAACTAAAAGCATGGGTGTGTTATCAACACTATTTTCATCAAAAATCCAAGACACAGCATCATGTGAGCCCTTATGAAGAGTATTAACTCTATCTCAGCCAAAACCATGGCAGTATGAAAGATCAGATGTGTGAAAAAGAACTCAGTTCAAAGAAGATCTAGCAATTCTGAAATGCATTCATATCATATACTTGAAGTTTATGTCCCATGAGGGTTACAGTGTAATGCAGACGTGAAAGATGCCCACAGCTATTGTGTCTGGACTGGTACTATCACAGATGAGAATATCATCCACTTTAGGAGCCTTAATTTCAGGTGCTATTAAAAACCAGGTGATTATTCGGACAATGATCATGTAACTTGTGAATTCTGGCTGTCATTATGAAGTCTCTGTGTCTTTGAAAAGTGGAGTCCACTATTTGATGAAAGCATTTGTTACATGGATCCGCCAGGGCATGTAAAGCCAAATTATTACCTTGAGAACTTTGCTGTTAATCGAAAAGATTATACTGGTAAAGCAATGCTTCAGGAGGTTCAGGGAGGGGCACAGAAAAAGAGTATATATATTCAGAGAGCCACAAACAGAACTTTGGAATGAAAACAACGTGATATGACTATTTCAATAATGAAGTACGTCCCCTCTTGCTGAAATCTTAGAAGGGCTCATCCTTAAGATGCTGAGAGCAGTGGAGTTGGAGGGAAAGATCAGATATTGCTTCTCCTATTGACCTGGGCAGTTGATTTGTATGTCCCCATAGCTGGGAATGAGCAAAAGACAGTGAGCAAGAAAAGTGATAAGAGGTCAAAATCACAAGCAATCATGCTCTTTGCCATAGGTGTTGAAACCATGCAGACCCTGTGTATTGTGATTTCACGTTGCTGGATATTCAGAAAGAAAGAGTTCCACCACATACGTGCTGGCAAGGCTTTAAATTTCAATAATTTAGCAAGTACTTAAGTACTTTTACAAACAGAGTTTAAAAATTATTTTTCAAATAAATGTGGAACTTACTAAATGCGCCTCTGGAAAAATACACTGCACATTTCAATATATTATCTTGACAATAAAAATATCTGAGGGATTTAAATAAAAGATTAGTCAACATCTGTGTGTGTTCACTTTACTAAGTATCAGTCAGATCAATGTTGCAGTGCTGTGCTAATGTCTGGAATTCACATTAAAGTGGTGTCAGGAAGCCTGGAGTTGGAGCAATATTGATGGTAAATGGATACAGGTCATTTGGACCAGAAGAATGAGAGTCACCATGTCAGTAAAACTAAAGGAAATCAGTAAGGGGGCAATTAAAAAACAGTAGAAGAGGGAAGAAAAGACGGATGTAAAGTGACATATAGATACTAAAAATAAGCTTGTTTTTTCTTACCATTTCTAGTAATTTGGATTTTTTATCAGGGCTTCACTGAAAAGAAAACTGTTTTGATTTCAGTCTCTATCATTGACTACAGTAGGATTTCCCCTTATTTGAAAATAATTCACAAAATAAGATTCCTAGTGTCTGTCAGAACTCAGCTTCTTCCTCCTCTTGATCATCCTTCCAAAACATCTTCCAACACTTGCATTACTTTCTGATAAAATCTGCTCAGACTTTACACAGCAAAACAGGAGGTCTGGTAGACAGAGACATTGCCTACCTAGGTGATCAGCCAGCTTGATACCGCTTGATGCAAACAGGTACTTGGTGGAGGTGCTGGGGTGGTGGGGAAAGAAACCATGGAAACCAGGAAGCAAAGAATATAGCCAAGTGTGTTAAATGAGATATTCTCAGAGTTTACCTTAAATTGAGTCTCCTTGTTCTGTATTCTTTCACTGTATCCAGTTTCCAAGACCTTTTAAATTATTATCTTAGCTTCATGCCTGTTTTTATAATACTTATAAACAGAAGTATTTAGTACATTCTTTGCTCCTCTTCCAGATTCCACAAAGACTCCTTTCCAACACCATGCATTGCTGTTTAGCTTAAGTGAAGGCCTTTTCAAAGTTTTCAATGCAGAACACTTTTTCTTTCTATGAAAAAACATGACAGATGCTTTACTAAAACCACTGTATAATATAACTTTACAGCTTCATAATTTTGTTTTTATTGGAAATGGAAGGAGGAATTGGCTTGACTCATAGGATGTATTGGTTTTGAATCTATTTTGCTCATATTTATTGTTGTTCTCCTCAAGGGACTTAGTTGAGAGCTTTCTATTTTTCTCCAGTTCAGTGGAAGTTTTGCCTCATTACAGGCTACATTTGGAGTCATCTAAACTACATCAGCCATTTCAAAGTTAAGGTTTTTGCCTAAATCAGCTGTCAACAATCTGTCAGTAGCCAAAGAATGACTCATTCATTGTACCTTAGTTGTCCTTTGAAGTATATTCTGGAACCTCTGTCCCAAGATACCATGTTTCCATCTTATCTCTATAGTGCAACTATAGCAGCTTGGACTACAAGTTACATTTTCATACTTAAATTTGTAAAATGCATTTAACCGTGAAAAACCTAAGCTAAAACAGCATTAGTTAATTTAAAATATGATATATTTTAGATATATTGCAGTACATGTACAGTATAGGCAGATAGAGTACTACAGTGTAGCTGTAGGGTAATTTTAAGACTGGACTGAAGGCGGTATGGACTTGGCATATTCTGTTTAAACCAAAATATACAACTGCAGTAATGTATGAAGAGCACTAATATAATCTACATCAAACTGTAATCCAAGTAAGAGAGAAATACAGATACAAATTGCTCTAGCTTTGGACAATTTCCTCAACAGCATTGCTACGGTGACCCAAAGGCATCCTTCCCTCTCAAAAGCACAGGACATTTAGGAAATGTCTACATTCACAAAGCGTGATGACTAGCAGGGGAGGATCTGTAGAGCAAAACATTTGTGGAGGTTATAAGAGCCTCTTCATAGTACCTTTACTTCAGTTCTGGTCTTGTCCCATGGAGCAGACATCTGTATGCAGATGAAGAATATTTGGTTCTGATATAGTTTCACCCTGCTCAGCAATATGGAGCAAAAATGGCAAAAGGAAACATTCAGAACAGTAAGTGGGGATAGTCAGAAGGGGGAATTCAATGGCTCACCTCTGCTCTGAACTTAAATGTTAACATAGGCACATCCTTGTGCAGAGCAAAGCTTTAGGACAAAGCACTCAGTACACAGTGAGAGCTCTTCATTTCACCGGGCAGCTCTTGCCACAGCTGCATGGCATAGGGTTCTGGGGAAGGGACAGAGGCAGAGGCTGCTCAGGGAAAACAGACAGGTGGGTAGAAAGGTTTCTCCGTTGTCCCTGTGGCTCATGCCAAACTAATTTACGTATGCAGTCTTCCTCTGATTTCAGTTCTCTAGCTTTTTTGTGTGACTGATAGTAACTTGTTGCTGTAAGCACCATATCATCACAAAACCCGAAGACTTTCATCAGCACAAAGACTGCCATATACTGTGTGCTGCCTCTGCATCCCTAACAACTTTGTCCCGGCTGAGTGTAAGAACAAAGGCACCATTGTCCTGGGACAAGGGAAAAGACAGAGAAAGGTATCTGTAAGTTTGTAAATAATATGGATTTAAATGGGTAGAGGAATGCTTCCTTCCATCACTACAACTAATTCTTATGGGCTTTAAGGCAGACAAGAAGGATGGATATGGTAGAATAGAAAGGAAAGTTCTTACAAGGAAGCAAGCAATGCTGTTAACATAAACACAAGCTCCTTTTGGAATACAAAGATCCACCATAATTGTCAAGGTTACTTGAGAAGCTGCATATGCTCCAATGAACAACAAATGGCTTAAGTGATTCATGGGAGGGCCAAAATAGCTTGAGACTGGAGAGATGTCTTAGTTTACACCTAAAAGTTATTTTCCATCCAGCACACAGACACATCTGGGCAGCCTTCTGTAGCCATCTTCATAAAATATGCTTTATTACAGAGCATATGCCAAAAGCAGAGTTTGTCCAGTTGTCTGCACGTACCAGCTGATGGAGAGACAACTGGACAAACACTTTGCTATGTAAGAGGCAGACTTTACTGGTATTACTGAAGAAAGCATCTGCCAGACATTAACCAGGATTTTCAGAAACAGGCTGTATTTAACATCTCACAACCTAATGCGGATCATATGGCAGCCAATATACTATCAAAGATTTTAAAACAAATATATGCACAGCATACCTGCCAAAGACTTTCCTCTGGTTTTATCACTTATAAGAGAGCCAATGTTGTAAGGATAGAGCAAGACTTCTAATTCATGCGTGTCATGTTTGGTACATTGTCTTAACCTGCCACTACATGAACTTCTTTGCAAACGATGCTATTATTGTTTAGTACTAATATTATTAAATATCTTGGCAGAGGCTTACACAATCTGCTCTTATTTCAGTCTCTCAACAAAGGCTTGTAACAGAGCTGCAAAGAGGAAGTAATTTCCCCATTCACAGATTAAAACTGGAAGTGCCAATTTACTAGATTTTGACATTTTCCAGGCAGAAAAGCCTGGTAGAGCAGCACAGAGACTGAATACATTTTCTTAAGCAAATGAAAAGTCACAACAGAAATTCAGAGACACATCCCAGCACACAGCCTTTTTGGAGACCACACACACTCTTGCTAACAGATTTTTGCTGACAGGTATTAACAAAAAGTAGGGGTGTGCCTCCCCCTATCTTAGTTTGTCTCTCCCACAAGGAGTAAACAAGCCTGTGGGTTATTTCCCAGGTGACACTGTGACATAGTAAAGGGTGAGGTTCATGTGACCAAACACAGGTACAAGCAAGTATTTATCTGGGGGTGAATCCACAATACTTGGTCTTGGTTGCTGACCTACCGCAGCCCTGTGGGTGACTAGAGAGAAGTCACTTAGTACGGTATTCATCTTACCCAAATTTAGACTCCTGCAGTATAAACATCTACATAGGAGCTAGTCACCCTGTGCTCCCTTTGTAGTCAAAAGAGAGAAATAGATACTTCTAGGGTGCAATTAATCTCATCCTAAGGAAGACATCTTCCACATGATTAATGCCTTAAAAGTACCTGTTTTTCACTGACTATAAAGGCAGTCTGAGGTGATTTTTGCCATATGGACACCTCAGACATGGACAAATAATATATCTAGCAGAACCATAAAGCCATTGATATTCCACACAGCCTGCAGTTAGTATAAATGTTTGGTCAATAATAACTCGGGCTGAACTCAGACGGTTGACCCAGAGGTGAATGGCTCTGTATTCCATTACTAAGCCTCTGAATCATCCAGTGTCTCTTTTCTTCTTAAGTAAAGTCTCTCCCTGGGTTTTAGATGTCACTTAATGGAATGTGGATATTAAATGTATGTAAATCCATAGCATTTTTGGATAGAGCTGCATTCCACCCTGTCCCATTATAAACACTATCCCATCCTCCTCTTTGGAGCTGTCAATCTGTCAGATAGAGGAGCCTGTGGACTCGCAAGGCAAATCCTTGCACTTTCAAGGGGACTGCTGTTGCCAAAAAGAAAGTTCCCAATGAAAATATTTCTTGTGTGGAGACTAACAGAGGGACCCTTTTAAGCCATGTTTTTCATATTCTGGTGGGATAGGAATTCCTTTACCAAAAGTAGTGCAGCTTGTTTTTTCCCAGGATGTACATTTCTACTTCATTCCTATTCCTGTCCTCAGAGGCCTCGTTCTGTTTCAGGAAAGTATATTTTATCTTCCTCACTTATGCTTGCTATTATTTTTCTGTACGCATTTTATACAGTTTTTATTGGAGTTTCCTGTTCAGTTATTAAATATGATCAGTCTTCTGCAAAATTATTCCTAATGATCTTTTGCCTTCAACCTGGCATTAAATTGTCAAGGCAGAATACTGTTATTACTAATAAAGAGGTTAATGCCGTTATATGTTCTCTTAAAATCTAAACATCTGTTACTTACAGATGTTGTTTAATGAAATGTGGATAATAAACTCTTGTAAATCCACATCACCTGGGTGCTGAACTTTTATGCAAGGTGTAAGCACTTGAAATATCATCCCACTATAATGCACAACCTGTGTGTGTGGGACATGAGATAAAGCAATCCACTTCACATGAAATAATTTTCTTTGTCACATTCAAGACTTCTTCCCAAGCACAAGTTTTTTTAGGGGTGCATCATAATCAGCCATTTCCGAGCTGGGTGTGGCACTTTTACAGGGAAGGTTTTGTAGCCTAGACTGTGCCTAGTGCCCAATGTTCCTCTTCTTCCAAGGACCAGCTTTTTATGAAAGATTACCCAGAGAAATACTCATGTATTTAATCTCCAGTTCATACTGTAGATTTTGCTGTGCATGTTTAACAGATCAGGTGAGAACAGTGACAGCCATTCTTTAAATGCACCTGAATCCCATCTTCAAGGTTTTCACTGATTACATGCAATACACAAAATCTGGTATCTCCAGAAGGTGATTCCTGTCAACCTGCAATAAGAGCACAAAAGAGATGATAAAAAAATGGTGTTTTAAAATGCCCATCTCTCTGCAGACTGCAAAGTTAGACTAAACAATCACTTCAGGTTAGACAATTATATTTTAGATACCTAATAATACACGAAAAGAACTGTCACTTTATGGTCAACATGCATTTTTTGGTCTAATCTTAACAAATTCAGACAAATCTTTGCTTTCTCCCTGATTGATTCTGCAGGAGGTCAGGCAAATTCACAACAACTGCGAGTTTGAAATTCATTCTCCAACTTTCTATTGCAAGACTGACATTCATGTAATGCAGATCTATATATATGCTGGAACAAGGGAGACAGGTGATGATGAACAGAACTCTCCAAATGCAGGCCACATCTGGCAGACCTGTGTTTCTATCCTTCTTACTTGGATGCCTAGAGCAAATTTTACACAGGTAGTCAATTTCAGACAAATTTCAGAGATGTTTCAGAACCAACCTATTTTGCCTGTCTGATGCATAACATTCCTCATGTCTAACATGCCTCTCTATGTGCTATAACAGATCATTTGTTTTATTAGCATGTACAGATGCTACAGAATAATAGGAGATGTGGGCCAGATTCTCACCAACTTCAGCTGAACTATGCCAGTTTACCTCAGTACAGGAGCTGGTCTTCATCAGTTTGAAAATGCTTCACCTTCGTTAGCCTTGCAAACCAATGTTTCCATTTGGAAACATTCCCTGTCACATACACTTATATTTGATCTGTGTGTAACCCATTTCCTATTTGCTTCTGAGCATTTCTGGAATGTGATAACATAACATGACAATTATCACCTTTTATTTCCCTCCGTTTTCTTGTTCCCTTGCTACTTCTCTGAAGAGGAACCACAAACTGTAGAGATACAGCATTGCAATGAAAGAAATTAAATTTTTTCTTCCTTCCTTCTTTTCCTCCATTCTTCCCTATAGCCTTCCCTCCTTCTCCCTCCTTTCCTTCCATCTAGTTACACATCTAGGAAGAGAAATTATATTTTTATAAGTAAATATGTTAAGTAGATAGAAAATTAGAAGTATACTGAGACTGAAACATCTACTAAAGTGAATTCTACTTATCTACTTAATGATAATAGCCAAGATGCCGGTTAAGTCAGTCTAGAGTTGGAACTCTGAATATAAAAACAAATATCATGGATAGTTAAGTTTATTCTCTGCTCTTCATGAGTGAGTGAAAAACAATATGTTTCAGGACAAGCCAAAGCAGCTCAAGGGTTTTTCATCTGAAAATCAAATTGAAGGAAGAAAGTATTATATATGAGCAGACATAACTGACGCAGGAATTGACAGAAGTGACTATGCAACAGTAATTAAAATATTATTTGGAGAAACCATGAAAATAAAAAAGGAATAAGGGAAAACTAAATGTATCCATGTTTTTCAACAGCTGTGTATGTCTCGCTTAGCCGGCTTCTAAGATATTTCCATAAATAAAAGTTCAAAGTTCTCTGTTAGATCTGACCTTGTATCTTAGAATCACAGAATCACAGAACGGTTTGGATTGGAAGGGAAATTAAAGCCCACCCAGTTCCAACCCCCTGCCATGGGCTGGTTACCACCCCCTGGATCAGGCTGCCCAGGGCCCATCCAGACTGGCCTTGAATGCCTCCAGGGATGGGGCATCCACAGCTTCTCTGGGCATCCTGTGCCAGCACCTCACCACCCACTGAGTGAAAAATTTCTATATCTCCCCTCTTTTAGTTTAAAACCATTCCCCCTCATCCTATTACTATCTGCCCATGTAAAAAGTCAGTTTCCCTCCTATTTAGGACCTCCCTTTAAATACTGGAAGGGTACAATGAGGTCTCCCTGTAGCCTTCTCTTTTCCAAGCTGAACAAGCCCAGCTCCCTCAGCCTTTCTTCACAGGAGAGATGCTCCAGCCTCTGAGCATCTTCGCGGTCTCCTCTGGACCCACTACAAAAGCTCCACACCTTTCTTGTCCTGGGGATCCTAGACCTGGATGCAGTACTCCAGGTGGAGTCACATATATTTTCATGCATCTTCATATACATCTTATGGAGCCTTCCTTCTTGGAGATACTCAAAAGCCATCTGGGCACAGTCTTGGGCAACCTGCTCTAGATAGTCCTGCTTGAGCAGGGGGGTTGAACATTTACAAGTGGCCTGCAAAACTTTTTGTTTTTATTGCACAGAAAAGTTCTGCAAATTTAATCTCTTATTCTCATGGTGGATTGTGTGTTAATCTTGAACGGACTGTTCAAGGGTAGGCATAAAAACTTATCTTCCACTGTTGAGCATAGTCTTTCCTTGTCAGATATGTCCAGAAAGAGATCAAGGCCTGGGGCATGTGTAACACTGACATACTCTGGACCCAACACTTCAGTTCAGATCTGCAGTTTTGATCTTCTTTTCCCAACCGAGTTTGCATTAAGTGAAAGATTTTTAGATCTTCTTAGAAGGACTAATGTCTATCTTCACGCTGAAAAGCTTCCAATTCGCTTAAGCAGTTTAGTATAGCTCTGACTTCAAATTTTGGAAGATCCTGAATAAGACGTGAAATAAATGAAAATATATTATCCAGCTGAGAAACCTAGCAAGAGCTACAGCTCTCTCTTACCATGGGCAAGAGATATGACACTAGTTTAAGGGCCCAATGATATTTTTAATAGACTTTTGAATTTCCAGGAGAGGGTTTCTGGCTTGCACTGCATATTGGCTAGGGAACTGCATTGAATCTTTAGACATGCATCTACTGGTTTTTGAAAGATTCTGTGAAATTCTTGATTTATTTTCAGCTGTGGAGTTTCTGTATGCATGCAACTCCAAAGAAATCAATTCAAAGTATGGTAAAACTTTCAATAAAGATCAGAAAGAAAATTAGGTGATTTTGAAATTTAGAAGTTCTCATAAGAAATCTTTTGAAGAAAAAAGACACTAAACCAATCCAAATCTCACAGGTTCAGAACATCTGAAATCCACTGGTGTTTCTGACATTTTGTTCAGAAATTCCAAGTCATTAATGTCTCACATTACTTTGTGATTAAATTATAGACACTATGTCATAGTTTCACCTTGTTTTACTAAACACCAGCTGATATCATTGCCAGACAGCAAAGCAAGAAGGCAATGAAGCTGTGAAAAGAAAATGCTGTAATATGGAGAAGGGTGCAGGAAAGGTCAAGTTTGGCTCAGGAGTTTGGGGACTCATCTTGTTTGCAATTATGTGATCTCATCCCTACCTTTAATTTTCATCTTCTCCCATAGATTCTGTGTTTAGTGTAGATTATACTGAGTTGACATAAACGTGTAACGGACAAAACAGACAAAATGGCAGCATCTTTTTCATACATTTTGGTGAACAGTGATTATTGTTGTTTTTTTCTCCTTTTGCCCTCTTCAAGGGAATACCAATTTCTGCAGGTGAAGGTTTCACTGAAGAAGCTGGATGCCCAGAAAGTGTGTCAGAAAAGTGTACTTGGAAGGAACCTCAGGGAACTGCGTAATGCGAACTCCTGTATCTAATATCTCTGGCAGAGTTCTGTGATTGTTTTGAAAATCTTCTATTGAACATTCAATATTCAGTCTTCAACAACAACTGCTCTTCATGCATCCCTCGAGCAGATGGGTCAGAAGGAGGGGACTGGGGAAGAAACGTCCTACCCCTTGTGAGTGAGGAGCAGGTTCGCGACAACCTGAGGAACCTGAACATCCGTAAGTCTATGGGTCCGGATGAGATGCATCCCAGAGTCCTGAGGCAATTAGCTGATGCAGTCACCAAGCCAATCTCTATGATATTTGAGAAGTCGTGGCAGACAGGTGAAGTCCCTGGTAACTGGAAGAAGGGCAATGTGACACCCATTTTTAAGAAGAGTAGAAAGGATGACCCAGGGAACTACCAACCTGTCAGCCTCATCTATGTGCTGGGGAAGATCATGGAACAGATCCTCCTGGAAGCTAGGCTAAGGCGCATGGAAGACAGGAACGTGATGCGAGACAACCAGCATGGCTTCACCAAGGGCAAGTCCTGCCTGACCAACCCAGCGGCCTTCTACGATGGCGTAACTGCATCTGCAGAGAAGGGAAGAGTCACTGATGTCATCTATCTGGATTTCAGGAATGCCTTTGACATGGTCCCCCATAACATCCTTTTCTCTAAACTGGATTTGATGGGTGGACACTTCGATGGATGAGGAACTTGTTGCAAGATCGCATGCAGAGAGTGGTGGTCAATGGCTCAATGTCTGGATGAAAATCAGTGACGAGTTGTGTCCCTCAGGGATCTGTTCTGGGACCAATACTTTTCAATATCTTCATCAATGACATCAACAGTGGGATCAAGAGCACCCTCAGCAAGTTTGCAGACAATACCAAGCTGTGTGGTGTGGTCAACACACCTGAGGGATGACATGCCATCCAGAGAGACCTAGACAGGATGGCACTTTGGGCTCAGGAGAACCTGATGAGCTTCAACAAAGCAAAATGCAAGGTCTTGCGCCTGGGTCACAGCAGTCCCCACTATCAGTACAAGCTGGGAGATGCAAGGATTGAGGACAATCTTGCCAATAAAAATGTGGGGGTACTGGAGAATGACAAGCTGGACATGAGCCAGCAGTGCGCCCTCACAGCCCACAAAGCCAACCGCATCCTGGGCTGCATCCAAAGCAGCGTGGCCAGCAGGGCAAGGGAGGTGATCCTGCCCCTCTGCTCTGCGCTGCTGAGACACCACCTGGAGTGCTGCGTCCAGATGGGGAGTCCTCAGGACAGGAGGGACATGGAGCTGTTGGAACGCGTCCAGAGGAAGGCCACAAAAATGATCCAAGGGATGGAACACCTCCCTGTGAGGGCAGGCTGAGAGAGTTGAGGCTGTTCAGCCTGGAGAGGAGAAGGCTCTGGGGAGACCTGACAGCGGCCTTTCAGTATCTGAAGGAGGGCTACAAGAAAGAAGGGGACAGACTCTTTAGCAGGGTCTGTAGCAGGACATGGGGAAATGGTTTTACACTGAGAGGGAAGATTTAGACTAGATATAAGGAAAAGTTTTTTACAATAAGGTTGGTGAAGCACTGGCACAGGTTGCCCAGAGAGGTGGTGGATGCCCCATCCCTGGAGACCTTCAAGGTCAGGCTGGACAGGGCTCTGAGCACCCTGATCCAGGTGTAGCTGTCCCTGTTCACCGCAGGGGAGCTGGACCAGATGGGCTTTAAATGTCCCTTCCAACTCGGATGATCCTATGATTCTATGATTCTATGATTCTATGAACGTGGTTCCATGTTATCCTTGATAGCTTCTGCCTGTGTTTCATTAGCATAACAAAAAAAATCCACCAAAATGATGCAACAAGGAATGTAAAGAAATATTAGAAGACCAATGCCAAATCCTCTTCAGCCTTACAGATCAAACTTTCTTATTACTCTTGGTGATCTCTTCCAGATTCTCTCCAATGTACTGTGCCCTGGCACATCTCATGAATCCAACAAAACTTGCTAAATGGAGTAGCTGCCTCCTGCATCTTCTTCAAGGCAGTGCAATGGTATTTACCAGATAAAACTTACTTTTTCTGCATCTTCTTCATATTGATGAATCATTCCATGTGGTATCCGTTTTCTTTTTCTCCTGTATTTATATTTCGCCTTCTGAATAACTGTAACAGAGGTCTCAACTGTATTGATTGTCTTGCTGCTTTTGGATCATGTTTCCAATTTATTAAGATAATGTCCTTCAAAATGCTTGTAATTTAGTAAATTTATCAGTTCCTTACTTATACTGCCAAGATTTCAGTAAAAAAATTCTCTTCCATAGTTCTGCAAAACTACACCTTACCAGCAAACTGCAGATGACTTTGAAAGCCTCTGAAGTTTTTGAAAACAGCATTTCAAACAGCTGCTCAATCAGTTTAGGCTGACAATTCAAGGTGTATTTCCTCATCTTTGGAGGAAGACCGTGCGCGATATGTCTGGCTAAAGTGGAGAGTCATCACATGCTGTCTTCCTTGTATGCTCTACATTAGTAATGCTCTTAAAGAAGGAACTGAGATTGGTTTGACACAATGTATTCTTGGCATTCTCATGTTAGCTATTTTATTTCTTTATTTTGAATTATTTTTTTCCTCCTGTAACTTACTGTTTATTTATAAATATTTTCAGAGCCTGTCCAGGAGCTGCTATAAGGAAATTATCTATCATTTCAGGTTTTTTTTTCCTCTTTGTTTGTTTGCTTGTTTTTCCAAGAGAAGAACCAGATTAGCTTCCTTTCATATTTCTACTGGGAGTACTAGGGGTTCAGTAATTATCCTGGAATATGTATTGTGCCTTGCTATTTTGAATACATCTATCTTCTCTTCAGCTTGTTCTCTTCCTGTACTTTTCTTGAACTTCTATTTCCTCAATATAGAAATAATGAATAATAATATAGAATAAAACAACACATATTTTAGACTTCTTTATTTTAGACTTCTTTATTCTGAGTTACTTTCCTTTCCTATTGCACAGAATCTGTATTGTCCTTTGTCTTCAAGGAATTTTTCTCACTGTTTTTTTTCCCCATGTACTAACCAAAATGTATTTTGCACATTACCACATAATATGCTTTCTTTATTCTAAATTATGTATCTGCTTTTTCACTCAAAAGAGTACAGGTACGGAAAGATTACATTTTTGCTGAACATGGAGTCAATAATACTGAATTGTAGTGGTTGGGATGTGAATGTTACTGATTACAATATGATCCTATAATCTTTCCAGTGGTTATTTCTGGACTACCCAAATGAATCATTTTGTGTGATAGGCAATTCTGAACTATTTAATTGTTGCCAGTTACCTTACAAGCATACAATGTGACTTTAAATTAACAAAATTATGAATAAGAATATCCCTTGTCCAGTGTATCATCTAAAAACTGAGAGTGCCCCAGGAGCAAGATTTGGAGGTTCTGGGCAGGTGGCTGGGGAACACTGCTGCTAATCACTGTTTGCTCGAAGCCTGAATGTCTGTTCCTACTTCAAGGAGTTCCTGAAGCCGCTGAAGTTCATATCTCAGGAACTACTAGTACAAAATTCTTGTAATTTAAATGTGCCTTATGATTTTATTAATCAGTTTTTCTTTACCTAATACACACAGCATTGACTCACAGTCCCTATTTCCATTAAAAAATGTTACAAAAGGATTCTGCTCCCTGCTGACCTACCCTGTCTGACATTTAGCATATAGTGTCATTTTAGGTAAGAAATTCTTCATGGCTGGCCATAAGAGGGAGGAACAATTTAGTCCAGCCAGATGAAAAACCAAAAAAAAAAAAAAAAAAAAAAAAAAAAAGATGGCAGAGTAAAAGGGACCTGCCAACACACACAGAGACTCCTTATGTTGGGACTTTCCACAACTCCTTAACTCTCATTATTTAAACTAAAACAGACCACCCAGAAAATATTACCCGGAACAAGGGTATAAGAAGATTTACCAGTGCCAATGGAAGCATTTCACGTCTGATTATCTTGTAAATGCTTGAGAAAAATCTTCAGAAGACAGCTTTACCCCTGGTACAGCTTGCATCAACAATGCTGAGAAGTGGCAGAACATGGCCTTCAGCTGAGGCAATGTAAGATTTGTGAGGCCTTTTTGAACTGAGGCCTTTCTGAACCTGCCAGCAAAATGAGTGATTCACAAGGAGATCAAGGAAGAGCAGCTCAGCCTTTGACAATGCTCATTAGCTGAGGCTTCTGAATAATTTCTCCAAGGATGGAAGAGTTTTGAAGAACACGGAAAAGGAATTTTTTGCTTTAGCCTCCATTATTTACTGCAAGAGATAAGGAGAGGCATAGCTGCACTGAAGAACTTTGACATGACTGTGCTCTGTTCCTGAGACCTGCATCAGAACATCAGATGTTTAATAGGGGACTGTAGGAACTTTTAATTAATAGGATATCTTACCTACATGTCACCTATTAGAATTTTTTTGGGGCGTGACCTGCTCCATCCTGCCCTTCCCCCCTGGCAGCCATACTATGTCCCCCTCGCACCTTCTCCCAACATTAACTACACCTGCTACCTACCTGCATGCCCCCTATCCTCCCTCACTCCCTTTGGCAAGATTTGTGTAGAAAAGGGACCTTTAGGGAGTCAAGGAACCTTCAGTTGGCAGGCCCATATGGCCGGGCATTATACTCAGGCCTGGCATGCAGCTACCCCACAGGACCCTTCCCAGCCAACGAGTGGCCATGGTGGGGCCCACCGCCAGCAGTGGGGAAGCCCATCACTTTTCTTCTGAGGAGGAATAAAGTGTGCCAGGGAGCAGCCCCCAATAGTGGCCAGCCTTGTCACCCTCCTATGCAGCAGGCAGATGGCAACCATGCAGGCAGCCAGCCAGCACCACCAGGTGCCCCCGGCCCCAGACCCATATGCCCTGCTCAGCTCTGGCCCTGCTCACCAGACCAGGAACTCTTTTTCTACTAATGTCTGAAACAAACGCGTCAAATGGCAACCCAATTTCTTCAGAATTAATGGTTACCAGAACCAGGCTTTCTTCATATCTTGAATGAGGCATGAGAGTTGTGCAGGGAGAGAAGGGAAAAGGATTTTTTTTAAGTACTGGCTACTTGAATGACAAAACTTCCTACAAGCCCACAGAATTCAAATGTACTAAACAACAATCTTACTTTAAAAAGCGACAAAAGGCTGCCCTGCCAGCTTGTAGCACATCTTGACACCCATGGTCCTACCACGGCTGCTGCTAAAGCCTGGAGTTATAAAGTGCTGAGATCTGGCTTGGAAAGGGACCGTTGATACCATGATGGTGATAAATGCATGAGGAGGTGCTCAAAAGAAGGTAAAGACGCTTTGCTTTGCTTACAGATTAAAGCCAAAATAAGGATAGTGAGGCAAAGACCAGCATGAGGACCGTTACAACACCAATGCAGGGCTGGAGCCCTGGGTGAAAATGCCGGCAGGGCCAGCCAAAAGCTTGCCTCTCTTTTCCATCACATTAACAAGAAATCAGGCACCACCTTATGGCTTTGTTTTACGAGGCAGTGTGATCTAGTGCCTGATTTAGTGGGTGGCAAACCTGCTCACTGCAGGGGGTTGGAGCTAGACGATCTTTAAGGTCCTTTCCAAATCAAGCCATTCTCTGATTCTGTGATTAAGACTGCACAAAGCCAACACCGTTGCCTGTACTTGTGGGGACAGAGCACATGATTTCAAGCGCTGAACATGGGCTGGAGCAGGACAGAGGTGAGCAAAGGATAGAGGACATCAGAGCAGGCCAAGATTGGTGGATCTGGATCATCTGGGCTACAGAGCACAAATACATGTGCAGAGATTGGAGTTTTACAAGGGAAATGTTGTACTAGAGTTGTTTAGAAAAAAATGTCTTTGGGGACTGCTGGAAATCAAAGGAAAAGTGTATTTATTCCATTTTAAATCATTATGCAGAATTATGCTTGGAAATCACTGTCCTGGAAAGGAAAAATATGATCACCCCATCATTTCCACCAGCACAACCCATAGCAAGGTAGCCAGGATGAGGAGGTGAGGTTTATTTCTGGGAGGCTTCAGTTAACTCAGATGTTTTTTTTCCAGGTGGTTTGAGCAAAGCCTGCTGTAACACTATTCAGGCATAACCTTCTCTCTTACACTGCAGGCTTGCTGCCAAAATGAAGCCGCATTGATCCTCAGCAATCAGAGCTGCATAAAATAATGCCAAAGGAGGGAGCCATGACATTTTTCCACAGCATTCATGTCACTATTTTTAGCACACAAAATTTAAAAATATGGCTACAAAAGACATCATTGATTTTTCAATCAGGTACACACCTTTCATTACTTGGCAGTTTTTAAAATTTGTCCATCAGGGATTTATTTTTTACCTGAATTTTAGCTACATGTAATCCAATTTTAGCACTTTTAGCACTTCTGATAATGTAGATCCCCCTGAAAGAGGGCTCATTTTAAAGTTACAGGAAAACATAAACTCGCTAATTTAAAAGCATATCAAAATTCATTGTGAATTCCCCTCACACAGTTTCATTTAAGACTGCATATATATATTTAAGACTGCATAAATATGACCGCATATATTAATATAAGCAAGGTACAATTAGTTATGAGCAATCTTAGTTTTAGAAGACACCTTCAGGACTTCAAGAGATGTGAATCAGTGAGTCATCACTTCTAACTGTGAGAGATGGTTATCATAGATCATTAGCTTTACAGTAAAGGTTTAAGCTATAAGGCAGATGGACAAGGAATTCAACCTACCTTATTCACCTCTAAACTTGGCTGGACTCTGCCATCATTTCTGCCATTAGGATGCTGTGCATATGCTGATACTGCCTGGTAGTTGCTGCAATATCATTCCCAGAAGAGCCTATGCCAGGCCTGTCAAGCAGGATGATGATGACTGCAAATTTCTTTCACTGAATGAAGGTGGTTTTCCAGGCAAAGAAGTCATGTATTTTTAAAGTTGAGGTCATGAGACCTTATATTCTTTGTACTGTATACGTTAGTTGGTAACGTTGACATATGTATCTAAAAAAAATACACAATTCATGTTGTCACACTTAAAATATCTACAGAAGTATTCTGGCTGATGAGTAAGATCTACATATTCTGTTGAGTGGTATCAGATGCATTTTCCATATATATACATTCATTCAATAGTGAGATAGAAATAAAAATCTGTTTGTAGTTCCTATATTCCCTTAATTAGCTACAGACTCTCTTCTGAATTGTTTTTCCATGTTTGTCTATGGCAAAACCAAAACTGAAGCTATTTGAAAATGAGATGCTTTGGTGAAAATTGGTGGTTTAGATCTGCCAAAACATAGCAGCTACTGGACTAGATCTAAGTCCTGCAGACAAAATCTTGCTTTACTGATATTTGCAAGGCCAGTCATCCCAGCAATCCGGGAGATGAAGCATTTTATATTTTAATATCCATGGGAAGCAGGGATGAGGATCTGGAAGCTTGACAGCATTAGAGAGACTCTCAACATCCATTTGGATACTATTTTTTTAAACCTCTGTACACTCATTGAGTAATTTTTGTGTATTTGTGAATAACTCACACAGAAGGAACAAAAAGATTATTCCTGCTCATAAAGCTTGAAGTGTGCAACCAGGAAACCGAAATATTATATCTTTGAGCTGACCAGCTGTGTGACACAAGCAGAAATCAGCACACACTGAGCCAAAAACACTGCTGCAATATCTAGAGATTTGGAAAAGTCAGTTACTTTACAGACAATTAAGAAACAGGAAAACTGAACATGCTGACTAAATTTATCAACTAAATTGTTAGTTTCAAACAATGTCACCTAGTAATTTGTTCAGCCTATCATACCTTTGAAGCAACGCCTGTTGATAACGTGCCCCCCTGAGTCATCATTTTCAGAGCAAAGTGCACTGCAGACACCTGAGACCACAAATAGTCACTGTTCTGCCTGTCTTTAAGTGGCATGATCTGTTACTGCTCAGAGCCCTCTTGAATTGCTGCCTCCCCAAAACACAAACCCTAACAATGCTCTTTTAATTTTAAGAACTTGATCCTCGAGTACATGGTGCAGAGCCTAACCAACCTGCAGAACTTGTGCCTGTGAATGTTGCCCTGCGAGTGGCTGATAATACTTGTCTTGCTTAGGAATTCTCGTGTGAGGTTTAAAAAGTGATATGAGATCAGTGCATGGAAGGAGATTTGCAAGCATAATAACCTTTCAAATTTTTACTAACAGGTGTCATACTAATGCAGAATTCATCACTGCTGAAACAGATTTTATCTGGAAACCCTGGAATGCAAGAAAGAATCAGTTTAATTATAATGAAGATGAGTGACTGATACTTAATTGGGACAGTAATAGAATAAATTCTGTGTAATAGAGGTGCATTTGGCCTTTGATAACTCACTAACTGGCATTTAGGTATTAAAACTGAGGATTAAGTTTAAACTACAGTCTGTTATGAGATTTTGCTAAATAAAGTTTCAAACTTAATACAATATTCACATCTAAAAAACAGAAAGTTTGACTGTAAGTTTAGGGACATTTACAGTTTTGTTCTCCCTTTAACTAAACCTCTTTTCTGATCAGAAAAGTCCTGGAGAATTTAAGAAGATCATCTGTTTACTTAGATGTCAGAAGTAAGGCTGAGTCTTCTAAACACTTAGGCATGTGCTTAACTTGACATCAGCAGGACCACCCCTGTGCATGAAGTTAACTATGTGCAAATATATTTGTAGGATTGGCATCTAACAGTCTCCTATAAACTCCAGTCTTGTCCTTTGGAAAGGTTTTTTGGCTCAAGAGGAAATAAAGTTTTGAAAGTAGAGAATAGTGATGTGAAAGGACAGCACAATGTTATTCTTTCACGGTCTGCAGAGAAATAAAATAACAGAGCAATTTTTACTTTCCCTTTACATCTGCAGGGCAGATACCAACCATTGTTGGGTGCTGCTTTAGGATGCTCTTATGACCTTTGCCCATACCCATGCTGAAGGTCAGATCAGCACAGATTTTGATGCTGCTCTAAAGCCACAGAAGATCTGGATGATCTTTCCAAATTAACACACAAGGGATTCCTACTGAAATATGTTGCATTGCACGAACAGATAATAAAACCAGGAAAACAAACAACAACAAAACAGATTCACACATCCTGGATTGAAGACTTGCAGCCACTTCTAGGCACGAGTCAAGTAAGTCACAGAGCTGGGATGCACCAGATAAAGCTCAGTAGCATGTACTAATTGAAATCTTCACTGGAGAATGGTGAACTGGCAGTGATATTCAGACATTTTCACTAATGAGTGACAACTTAAAAAGTCATTCAGAACAAAGGCATTTCTCATCTGAGAGCTCTTCACAACTTTGAAGTCAAATGACTTCATATACTTCTCACATGGAAGATTTTCTTATCAAAATAATTGTAAATTCAATGACTTCCCCTTTACCACTCCTGTCAAACTTCAGTTTCTTCTTTTCCCATTCAAGGATCTGAAGAATTTCACATCTGTTGGCATGTTCCCATTCTGTGCGGTTGCTCTGCCAAAGATGTCAGCCTTCGGGCAGCTTCATTTCCTCCCCAAACGTCCCATGCCCTCCAGGCTGTTCCCTGCACTCACACAGCAACTTTCTAATCTCAGTGCCTCGGGCAGTCAGACCTTCCTGCTCAACAGAGAAAGCTGTCTCCCACCACCTCCACCACATGCAGTATAAACCTAGCAACCTGCACTGCTACTCTTTGCCTATATTTAGAGGTACAGTATCATTCCACCATTTCTAAAACCTGACTTTTCATTTTACAGCAGTACATATATCATCTTCTAACACAAGAATGACAAGCAGGGCGGAAAGCCAGATACGTTCGTACATGCACATATGCACAGAACAGATGTACCATGTCACTTTTTAGTTAAATCATTTTGACCTTAGGTACCACCAGCCCCCTCCAAATCTTCTGAATTTCGGATTTCATTTTTGAAGTGAAGATTTCACAATGGTAGTTGCAAGGAAAACTTTCAAAACCTGAGATGAATGTAAAATACAGTTTCTCTGGACTTGTACAGAGTCTGAAAATAACTGAGAAGTAGCAACTGCTCCATTCAGCAAATTATTTGAGGTGATAACTCAAACTCTTCATGATGTTTTCAATGTCATCATTTTAATGTTGTCAAGTTTGATGAGTTGAACAAGTGAACTTAGGAAAAGGTCTTTTTCCATTTTATAGTAGCCTAGAATATAGTATAGGAGACATCTTTCCAGAGATGTTCACTGCCAGTAGTCAAAATACTTGTAAACTCCAATGAAAGGAGCATCTTTTGTGTTCAGAGTACGCAGAGCGTGTATGTGTACCCACACATCCCACTTCCCATGCCACCTCCAGCTCTACCCTTTCATACACTTGCTCAGAAGCCCACCGCACATTCATACAGGCCTACTCACAGCGGCCACACGAGTGACCTGGACATGTCCCAGCAACGGTCTCTGGCTCCCTCCTCTCCTGTTCTCTGATGGCTAATGCTAAATGTCAGCATGTATTGCCTGGAAAACATATCCCAGGGAAATTCATGAATCCTAACACATCTTATTAACGTGCTACATTATATCATTGAATATCCTGCGTTTTGTGAGATCTGCTGTATGTACTACGAGTGGTTATCAGATTGGCATTTACCAAGGTGCCATGGTACAATATTTCCCACATTTATGGTATATATGAGAAGGTCTCATCAATTCATTCCCAGCCATAGACGATGGACAATTCTTATACCCAGCTTTTGTGTGTACAGTTCCAGGCATGGCCTACATTTTTGCAAAAGCAAACAAACAAACAAACAACAAGCACAAAAAAAAACTCACTTATTAATATTCAGGTATTAAGCATTAATTAAAAAAAAAAATGAGAGACTTGGAGAAACTCGATTGTTCACAAAGAATCTGAGTCAAAATAGCAAAATACTAGGAATATTTTTAGAGAAACAGTATTCACGATTTTGTGGGAAGTTTTTGGGAAACTGACCAAATCCCTAAGTAACAAAGTATAAAAAGTAACAGGGAAGTTGAGGCAGAGAAATATATGTAGTCCTTTGTTACTTATTTCCACATGTCAATTTCTTTTTATTACTGGAAACATGCAAAGACTGCATGTTTATTTGTTTTGGCAACTGTATACTCCTGAAGAGATGATCACATGTCCAAGAGATCATCTGATCTGGGAAAGATCTTCTATGTTTAATCCATTGTGATAAATCAGTTAGCATTAAGAAAAACTCTTCATGATTGACAGAAGATAGCAGATTCAATTGATTTTATTTTGCAAATGAAATTCCCAGATGTTTCTGCAATTACACTGAATTTATCAACCTAAATTATCATGCATCTTGGGACCTAGTAACAAACAAGCATCTTTGCTTTCTAGCAGTCATGATAGGACATCTGCCTTGTAATTTAGATGTGGCTTAAAATACACAAACAAATAATAAATTAGTCCTTTTCTTCAATAATAATGTATAAAAGGCCTCTGGTTTCTTAAATTTGCCTCTTTTTTTTTTTTTTTGTTCAAGCAACATCATCAAACTAGCAAATAAAACATTCAGCCTCCGTGACCATGTTTAGTTTGTGCTGAGTTTAAATGATTTATTTCAGATACCTTGAATCATTCAGTAGGTAGCAATTTGTAAGCCTTATGAGTCACTGTTGATATTTTGATGCTGTTGGTTTGTTTGCTCTGTTGCTGTTGCTGTCTCTGGTGTATTCTGCATGTTCAATGTTCAGAAAGAGCAAATCCTTACAAACAAAATGCTCTTGATTTTTTTTTTTTTTCCAGCATTGCTCAGAAAATATAGCAGTCTATGTCACTTCAAAACCACCAAAAAGTAAAGACAAAATAAATAGAGTTCATATAAGAGACGGCACTAGACCAGTCCTGGAGGGATGTCCTCATACGCAGTCTGCCATAGGTCACAAGTCTTGACTCAAAATGGAACACCAACCAGATGGATTTGGAAGACAAGAATTGCTGTCTAAGGCAACTATTAATGCTTTAGATAACCACTGCTAAAAGGAATAGCATAGAAAACTGCAGCACTGGGACATTAACACTCTCCTCATCTGTGCAGCCAGATTCTCATTTTTTATCAACTGTAAATGTTGCAGCGTAGCTAAGCTCACTTGTCCTTGTTGAGGATCTCTTGCTTTAATGCTTTGGGCTACCCTGGTGAGTTACAGCTACATGCTTATACATATAAAAAAATTTGTTCTACACAGAGTTATTGACTGATATTTGATTAACATAAGAAAGAAAGGTATGCTGATGTATTGAATGTAACTTTTAAAATCTGGCTCAGAGGAGTTAATGAGATTCCTGTGTTGTTATTGAGTGGGGTTTTTTGGTGTTTTTCTTTTTCTTTTTTTTTTTTTTTTTCCTTCTCCATTAACTGCTATACTTGCAGCTGTTACTTACTCTTGTGGAGGAAAAGAGTCTATCCTTGCCACAACTTTACCATCCTTAGCACTTGAGTCAGGAAGGAGACCTTGAACTCCTGCTGAGCCTCTTGCCAGAGTTGCAGTATATAGCAATCCTTTTGAAGAACAATTTTCTTACATCTGAAAGTGAGTCACACTCCACATGCCCTGCCTCTGTTCAGACTAGCTCTGCACAAGAACTTTTGATTGGGAGAGTCTTGTGGGTATAAGTACTCGGGAAATTCACTCCAGTTACTGGATGACAAGAGTATGGTTTGTGCTACAGAGAAGGTCAGAAGAGTGCTGGGCTTCTCAGCCTGTGAAATATGAAGCACTCATGTCCTAAAAGCTAATTCCAAAAACAAAGGAAAATTTATTCAAGTTGCCTTTCTCCTTGTGAAGGTAGAAGGTAAAGAAATGTCAAACTCTGATAGCTACAGAGAAGTTGGACACAACATTTATACAGATAGTGAGAATGTGATAGCAATGCTATAGCAGAAAATCCTCCTGTGCCCGTGTGAGTGGTGGCTGCTCACAGGCTCAGTGAGGCTGGTTTTGCACTGGAGAGTTTGAATAGGGCGCATATGTGTATGTGAATCTGTGGATTGAAGACACCTGAAAATGAAGACAGAGACATTCAGTGTAGGTATTTACAATTTGTATCAATGGCTTCTTTTCAATCAGTGTCAGTTTTCTGAATGAAGTAGATATTGCTTAATAGTATTTAATTCTGTATTTAATTTAGTGGCTTGGTTTGGATTTTGACTGGAAAAAACAAATGCTTTATTAAATGAAACACAGAAAATGAATTTGTTTACATTTTTAAAAAATCTGTCTAAGGGGGACTAGAGGGTGAGCAG
>VXAV01004758.1:108042-118062 GCA_013399715.1 Alectura lathami
GAAACATAAGATTTGGTAAGAAAAGATTCTCTTCAATGATCTGAGTCCAAACACTATAGCATAGCAAAGCTGAATAAGTACTCTAGCATGATATATATCAGGCTCATTATTGAAGATGAACACAGGGAGCCCATAAGCTGAATCTTATTTATACAGAAAAGAAAATATGATTTTTACTACCGGTCACTCCAAATAACCCATAGTGTTAGAAATGCAGATAAAAAGATTAAGGCAGGAAAGTAATATGTTTACCCCAAAAAATATATCTATATCCAACCAAAAAGCTCATTTTAATTTGCCTAGTATCAGTATTAAAATCTTAGTCCAAAGCATACTCAATTTTATTATTCTGTTTCCACAATATTTTTGAACAACCTAAGCCATCTCCATATGTACTAGCCTTTCATTATTTTCTTAGCTTTGTCAGATACTATCCAAGACATTCATCAAGGGTTTTTAACTGATCTGTCTGTGAATGGTAATGTTTCTTTTTTGTCACTGTCAGGTTCTGTTGGGGTGAGGTTTGAATGCTTCTGTGTTGACTGCATACCACAATCCTCAGAAAGCAAAGGTGAATACCCTTTAGATCTTATTTATAACAGTATCATGAATGTCTGTTAATTGAACACCAGAACTGCTGGGAAAAAGGTGAAAATCCACTCCGTGGCTAGATAACAACATACACTTGTTCTTGAAACTCTGTCTAGGGGTGGCTATCAAAGCAAACCATTTCAGGAGTTACCTCATATGTCACCTATTTCTTTCTTAAATAACCATATTTTCAAATTATTTACATTATCTGTTACAGATTTCTTTGACGTGGCTTAGTGTTTTCAGTCTATCTGAAGACCAAGTTTTCAGCAGGGAATGGGTAGGACATCTTCACCGTAGCTTAGCTATTTGTTCAGGAGCAGCCTGAGGAAGGTCTCAGATATGTGTTCTGTGCCACTAACAGATTTTTCCTACTGCTGAGATTCATTGAGGGGCTAGTTTAAGGTTTGTGGCTCTTTGGAAGTGGTTTCATACCAGTTCAGCCAGTCTGGGTTCTTCCTGTGAGCCCAACTGGTTGTACACACTGGTGCAAGTGGAGCCTTTAGCCCTGCGCCTGGGTCCTGAATCTCACATGCCTTCAAGTGCACCACAGCATTGTGAAATTCGTGTCCACACAAACACACTCCCTGCCTCCATTCCTCTTAGATTAGCAGATCTCTTGGGAATGGGGAGAATTTGAAATATCCCAGTAGCGCCTTCTATGGTATAAACCTGAGAGTGCCTTCTGCATTCAAAAGCTGAGGTATTTGTGAGGATACATTATTACATTTTGGTGCGTCAAGGAAAAATGCCTCGATCAAAACAGCTTTTTCACAGGGCCATACAGAATACAGATGGACAGCACTGAGGATTTTAGTACTTTTTTTTCAATCTATGGAGACACTAGTGATCATGCGAGGACTGCACATACATGTCAGTTCAGAAAATACACACTCAAATTCTCTGCTTCCTGGAATGAAGAGGATGCCCCTGGATGGGACTCTGCAGGGAAAAATTTCAATAAGAACGAGAGACTTCTTTCTTGATGTGAGACTAAACACTTCATAGCTCTGGGCTCTAATTTACCCATTCATTGGTGGATACCAAATGCTTCCTCAGCCATGTATGGGTACTGCAAGTAATTTTGGTTTTATTTGAGATCTGCTCAGAGATTTATGGGGATGGGGCCATATAAGTACAGGGAGAACAGCTGGGCCAGACATATGCTACAGGATGTGATTCAAAACAGTTTTATGTGTGAGGATGTGAAACCACAACAACAGCTTCCATGAGACTGCAAATAGGAATTCCATATTCTTCAAGTAAAGCCCAAATGTTGTGAAAAATAAAGATGGTTCTAGTTCCAGGCTGCACTGTTCCTCAGCACTCATTTAAGAGATATATGAAATCTAAATATTTTTGAGAAATTATGTCTTCCCCTTCCCACTTCCTTAAGATGACAAATTAAATATTTCCAGTCATTTACTGAAATAAATTATTTTCTTGCCTGTCTTCATGACAAAAGGTCTTCTTCCACAAGAAAGAAGAATAAAAAATATGAAAGAAAAATATTACCCACTACTAGAAGCCCTCAGCATTATGGCCTTGGATACACTGTGAAGGATTTGTTATTCGCCCCATGAAATTTATGCTAGAATTTCCTTATGCAAATTCCAGCATTTATGCTCCATGAACGTCACAAAATTCGTTTTTCCCACACCAGGTGATATTTGTGGTATTTACACTTTTCAGTGCTTGTTTTTATGTTTGTATGTTTTGTTTGTTTGTTTGTGTGTGTGTGTGATTCCCAAGTTTACAGGTATGTGCCATCACACTGTAGATTACAGCTAAAAATGTGCGTATGTTTGTTATTGAAAAAGTCATGGTGGAAGTTTAGTATAATCTTGAGATTTCAGGGTGGAGGTATGGATGAGAACATCTGCATGAGCCTTGCTCATGAAGCAACGGTTCTGACCAAACCACAATATTGGCAGGGTTCAGAATGTATGGTATATGCCAATATGACATAATATTTGCTTTACAGTACTCTGTAGTACTGACTGTGAGAGACTTATAGCTCCCACTGGAACCAGGGAATCGTGAAGCATTTAACAGTTTAAACAGTTGAACAAACTTCTTGAGAGCCCTTCACATATCCACATAAGGCTGGAAGCAAACCGTAAGGAATTAACAGTAGCAATTTCAAGTACAGGAAAAGATCAGAAACCACTCTGTTATGACAGAGACCATTGCTTCACATTTATCATCATTATAGCAATATCCTTTCACTCTTTCACTCTGTTCACTCCATTACACTGGAGTAAAACTGATTACTTTACACACTGCAACAGACATCAGACTGTGGCTATTACTTGGATTTTTTGAAAGGACATGTACATTTCCCACTTCGCCAATTAATCTTCATGAAAAAGAAAAAAAAGTAATAAAAACAGGTCAAAAATAAGGTCATTTTGAATATAAAGGCAAGTGTTATAATCTCATCTACTTTCAGTCTAACTCATGAGTTGTTATCTAAAATGGCATGACACCAACATATAGCAGGTATACCTGAGTTGAGAATCAAGGCCCTGGTGGATAGAGAAGGACAGAACTGGATTTAAAAGGGAAAAGTGGCTGAAGGCACCTTTATTTCAATTTTGGAAGTATTGACTAGGCTATAATTAGAGGTGCCAGCAGCTAACAAAAAACAGCTTTGCACAAAATTTCTCCATGGAAACAAAGAATCCTTGCAAAGAGGGTGTCAAAAACCAAGAGATTTTTCTGTGCTTGGGAGCAATAATTGCCTTAATAGGAATTCCTCCTTACAACGGAAAATAAGCATACGGTATGAAAGCCAGCTTCAACTGCCAACCAGGCAACAGCGCGACGTGAATACCGCTCTTACCACAACAGTTTTCAAGCTTTTTGAGCCCTCAGTTCTGCTAGCAGTATATATGTTAATGGAGAGAGAGGGGAATGGAGAATTTGAATTTTCCATATCTGAAAAATGTAGAGGGAAAGGGTCTCATTTTTTTTCATTTTCTGTCTATGAGATCGGGAGATCTTGCTCTGGACTCCCTGTGCTCCCAGCAAGGCTTGGAGAACCAAGAACAGGAGCCTGTCTCAGTGCTTGAGTCATTGACATTTGGATGAAACAAAACTGTTTTTCTCCTCCCTTTTCCTTAGTTACATTTTTTTAACCTTTTTCTCTTTCTCTAAACTCCTTCTTTCCTCCAGCATTGGCCTTTTCTTACCCTGTCTTTGGTTTCTTCCTGTAAAAAACTCTCATTGTTGCATGTTAAGTATTTGCCACACATATTTTATCTAAGGTATGACATTAAGCTTTTACACACACAAAAAAAAATTGAGGGTACAGATTATGTTTGCAAATATTTCCCTGGCACACTCCATATGTGGGTATCTGACAACACAAAAAGCCAGTTTGTTTCACAAATTACCTTCCTTTTCTCACTTTAAAATCTTGCTTGAAAAGAAGGCTTACCAGAAAGCAACCTAGGATGTCACCTGGAAGGAAAGAGGTTGTTCTGAGTTGATGATATCTGGAACTTGCACTTTGGCTGGTCTGAGCTACAACACAGGGGATTTCTCAACCCTGGCTTGTCTCCTTCTTTAGTCTCCCTTAGAAGAGAAAGTTTGCTTTGCAGAAGCTAATATGACAACTTATTAACACTTCAGTCCTTGATGAGAGCCAAATTTATGAGTGTTTGAGACAGCAATTCATTGCCAGTCTAACTAAATGTTTTCTTCTGGGACTGGTAATTTCATGCTCTTTACACACCTCCACATCAGTACATGCAGTCTGTTAAATTCCACTTTACTCCTACAAGCACGCCAGCCTCAGCAGTTTCTGGAAGGCTTGAGACAGAAGAGTTTCCCTGACAGGGAATCAAACGAGATCAGTCCTAATAACACTAAATCCTGGCCTGTAGACCATCAGAAGAGGTGTATTTGTAATAGCAAATCTAGTAATAACCAGAAGCAATTATTGGAGTATATTGAGAAGAATGCAAAGAATATAAATCTCCTCGATGAAACAGTAGGCTTACAATGGGTGCTGCACACTTTGATCGAATTAAAATTTTTATTACACTTTAATTAAGACCAGCAATTCATGACTGGCAAGCAAAACCATTGACATTTCCTCTTTGTTCCAATACTAGTAGTACAACCTGCACTTTTACATCTAATTTGACATTTGTTCATGGAATACTAGTCGTTCATAAGACTTACGGTTTTACTTTCCTGGAAGGAGAAAAAACTAGCTGTCTTTAGACTTATTTCAGAGCTGTAAATGTCAGACTCCATGAGCCAGCTCAGCGTAATGGATGTATTAAAAAGGTTTTTATCAGATCCTGCCATCATCACACCACATTTCTGTACCCTCCGTCTCTGACAGCAAAGAAACTACCTTCTTCATGAAGTAAATGAAGTCTGTGTAACTCACACAATTGGAAAAAAGCCAGAAAATAAATAGTATATTTAGCCACCCTCAAGAAGTTATTTCAAGTGGTTTATGTGTTTCTGAAAAAATAATTCAAAAAAAAGACAGTTTCAAGAAACCATTAACTGGAGTGAACTAATTAGAAACAGATCACATGATGATAAATGAGGTAATTTAATCTATTGACTGGACTGCTAGCCTGTAAGTATGTAGAGTGACCCTTCAGATAATTGTATGAGTACCTGTGCTAATAAGGGTTTATGGAGATCAAAGCTACACGATATTCCCAGATCCTTAAGCCCTTGTATTGTACTAAGATAGAGTTAGTAAATATATATTAGTTAATTTAAAGGAGTGTAATTACAATGTTGTAGTTATGAAATAAAGAGATTTTGAAAGCTTTCAAATCTGGCAACGAACCTTAACTCTGACCTGTTCCTACTACTCTCACTCCACTGAATGTGATGGAGGGACAGTGAGATAGGAGGGGAAGGGATAGTCCAACATCTGAAAGTTGTGCAGTTGCTGTCTGGATGTGACCTTCCAAACTTTACACAAAGAAACTTCAGACCACTTCAATGACCACACCATGAAGACTTTCTTCTTACAAAGAAATTAAAAACTATAACATCAAATGTTCAGTCTCATTAAGTCTTACGTGGTTTTTTGATGCATTTTCCCCATTTCAATAGAATGGGTGAAGAATGGCACTATCCTAACCTCACCACCAGCTGCAATGGCACACGTTTTCTTAAGAAGACAGAGGTGCTGATTGGTATTCCTTGTGAAAATCTTTTGTGGCCTTCCTTCCAGGTCCTCGTATTAAGAGAAGGAAGAGAGGAAGACATCTTTGTGGCACTGCAATACTTAAAGAGTGCTTATAAACAGGAGGGAGACTGACTTTTTACGCGGGCAGATAGTGATAGAACCATGGAGGGATGGTTTTAAACTAATAGAGGGGAGATTTGCTTAAGATGTTAGGGGAAAATTCTTTGCTCAGAGGGTGGTGAGGCCCTGGCACCGGCTGCCCAGAGAAGCTGTGGGTGCCCCATCACTGGAGGTGCTCAAGGCCAGACTGGATGGGCCCTGGGCAGCCTGATCCAGGGGGTGGTAACCAGCCCATGGCAGGGAACTGGAAATGGGTCGGCTTTAAGGTCCCTTCCAACGCAAGCCATTCTATGATTCTATGATTTCTGTATTTTATACCATATGTAATACATATCCTTCATAGGTCATTTATGTGACCAACTTAGAGTAAGGAGTAACCAGAAATAACATCTTACTCCAGAAAAAAAAAAAAAAAGAAGCCTCAGCTGCAGCAACACACTCAGACACTAAAGTTCATCACATCTAGTAAGCCATCTTCCCCACCATTTAGAGACCAGAGATGGTCAGTAGTAGGCAGGCTATTTACATGGACTCACAATAATTTGTGTGAGTTGCCTCCAATCAGTACAATAAAGCCACATGAATATGTAGACAGGAGAGCTGCACAATTACCAGCCATACATGTCTGTGGTACTGCTGGCTTCACACATTATGAATATATCTCTAAAAACTGCAGCAGCTGACAAAGGTATAAAAACCCTACAGAAAATGTAGACAAAGTTATTTCTTGGCTTACCTGAACTGATTTGGATACACTGTTATCTGAAGTGATCAGACATCATCCAGTATTGCCTTTTCTTTCTTTTTACTGTCAAAGTATGCTCAATTTCAACTCCTTCAGTTGCTGATGAGGAGCTGAAAATCATAACTTCATGACTTTTCCTTTTTTGGCCCCTAAAAGTTTCAACCGAGAAAAAAACTAATGCTATCAAGATATGGTATTTCATGCATTATCACTAAAAAGATACTTCCTGTCATCGGTGCTATATACACAGTTGTTTGTTTTCTTAATCTGTTTTCCAAACATGATGCAGAAATGCAGACTTTTATTGGGAAAAAAAAAAAAAAAATCTGTAAAATAAAGGTGACAATCCTCTGGACCATTTGTATGTGACAGGGAAAGACCATTCATAGCAGAGTCTCTTTTCTCAAATGACTGGACCAGCTGCTCAAAACCATCTCTAATGATCGACGTATGCACACAGATCGACAGCCTCCCTTCAAGGCCACATTCACTGCTCACACATTGATTGACATGGAGAGATATCTTGGAACACTTTTGTCTGGGATGTGGCTGCCATTGCCCAGGCCATTCGCAGAAGCTGTCTGGCCACTTTTTGCCAAGGGATTGCTATGCCTTCCATAAGAATCAAGATGGAAACCGTATCAGTTGTTCTGGCAATTACATCCTACTCTGTCATATATTTGCTTGATGGCTTCTAAAAGTAAAGATATGTTTTCAAGGCTTTGTCAGGTCCCATTGGTCCCTCAGAAAGACAGTAGTCAGAAGTGGGGTTTTGATCTTGTGAAAGCAAGCAATCACTGGAGCAGGCTCTTGACCGTGTTACTTGATCTAAGAGACCATACACAGCTCCATGCGTCATACCTGGAGCATCCTTATTGTGAGAGATGCAAAATCAGGTAGCACTGGAAGAACAACCACACAATGTTAAAAAGTCTTTTTACAGGAAAATTTGTCTGAACAATAGAATTCTTCAGAACACATAAAATCAAAATGGAAATTCAGATTGTAGTGTTCCCCAATATTTTCAGCTTTCATTTGGATGTAGAACCCTGCACTACCTGGTCCAGATACTCTTTGTAATGTGACAACTGCAATAGAGTTAAAGCTCCTAATCTGACTGCTTTTCCTAGGCATTTCTGGATCTCCACCAAACAGGGTGGCTGCGTGGAAGTTATTACATTTTGCAGAGATTAACTGTGCTGAACATTAATGCAAACTTTATTCCAAAAAATATTTGGAAACTGCTGTATTTGAAAAACTCTCCCTTGCTTTTGAAAAAATAATTTGATTGAAGGTTAAAAAGTGCATGTCTGTTTTTCAAAGCCATGCAAAAGTGCAACAAAGCAGAAGCCAGTTCTCAAAGGGATCCAGACAACTGTAGAGGGCATCACTGGAAACAATAACATTACAGAGAAATATCTTATTATTTAGTTAATAGTAACAGTATAATTTAGGAAAATAAAATTCAGAAACCCCAGAAAGCACTGCTTTCTAGAGATGAAAAGATCTTAGATCCTCTATTCCCACTCTACAGTACAAAACAGTGTTTACCAGTTAACCAAGTAATCCTGACAGAGGAGGCAAGCGTTTTTTTCTTTTATCACAGAATCGCTTTGTGCACTTCCTAGTTCTGAAGCACAAAGTGTCCACGTGTCAATGACTGCATCACATCTCTCTGTGCAGGTTCCAGATCTTAATTCTTCTTGTGGTAAAAATTGCACTATGTTTACAACTGGAATTTTTTCTACCTTTAGCACACAGTCACTGGATCTTGGCAAGAGAATGAAAAATGAAAAAAAGGTGTCAGCAGTTTGAGATCCTATATTCTTAATCAGGTTTTCTCATTGTAATGGACTGAGTCACTGCCCCAGGGACCACATAAGTGCCTATACATTGCAGAGCTTTATTATTAAAAGGGAAAATTATGTTAACCTTTGGGTTTCCATGTATTTTGGGAAATTATTGTCTGTGTAAGTAGAAAACAGACATGGAGACCAAGTCACAACAAAGTTCTGAATCTTGCCCTACAGGCGTAATATTAATTTGTCCATGACGGGGATAAAGGCTAACCTTTGTACCCACTGTCTCTGTGGGAGGCACAACCCTGCTCCAAGCTCTGGTGACCACATTCTTCACAGATATAATAATGCTTTTTGACACATCTGTGATACTGTTGGTATATAGACACACACAGAAGAGTCTGTTGCTATATCACTGTATTGTAAGAGGATATCACATTTGTCCCCTCTGCTCCCGGCTCTTCCAGTACAAAGGCAAGTATTTACAGCAATTTTTCTTGCTTAATGCACTGTGGTGGCCCTTTCTCCAAAGTAATGCCCAGAAGTATATCCTTCGGTTCAAGAGATCCAGTCTGGTCTTACACTACCTGCCTAATCTTGGGCAGCAATCTTATCAAAAAGCAGAATCAATCTGTGAGATTCTCAGCCTTGTGGATCAAGTCTGCTAGCCATCACGATGGCCACGCTTGCACACATCCTCAAAACAGCTCTCTATTTCACTATGCAGATATAGCCCAAAATTAACTATCTGCACATCTTCCGGTTTTTTTTTTCCTCATAACATATCCTGTATAAGAGGCAAAGTACAAATAAAGTCTACTTCATGATTAAAGGGGGAATTTGTAGGGAAAAAAAAGTTCTTCACAAAATCAGATATTCTACTTGTCAATGCATATTGAATATGACATTTCAAAAGAAAACAAGCAGAGCAATAGACACATACCATCAAGAACACCTGCACCAGAGAGTTTAAAATCAGCTCACATGCCACTATAGTGAACATAGTTTGTTTTCCATTATTGCTTAAATTTGATGATAACCAATTTAGGGATTGACATAAACCCCATATTGTATTATTCTGAGGCTTTGTTAAGAGCAAAGAATGTGTGACCAAATCAAAGGCTTCACTAAAGCTAATAAACACAGACTCAGTCATATATGTGGCCTTTATCCCCAGCTTGATTAATATCACATTTAACCTAGAATAAGGCTGAGGTTATGGAGTGCTTTAAACAAAAGCCAGATTTAAAATAGGGTATGGTGATGGGAGTAAAGTGTTTAAATTAATAAAGCCATTGATCTGCCCATACACCAAAAATTTGGAAATGTTAGCTAATGACATTAAAGCAGCTGAAAGCCTACAGTTATTTAAATTGAAGAAAACACCACCTTTCTGGTACATGAAAAGTCTTCCAAATTGCTCAGAGATTCAGCAAGCACTGAGACATGCTGAAGGAATCATAAAAGAAAATGATCACAGAGTTGAGCAGCAAAAATCAACATCCACCAGTCTCTTCAAAGGGCAATTAATTGTTTTCAGTTCTTCATTAAAATGTGAAGTTTTAAAAAAGGAAAGTTTGATTATTGACAAAAAA
>VXAV01004758.1:119827-141397 GCA_013399715.1 Alectura lathami
AAAAAAGTCAACATATTCACATGGGAATCAGACATACAGTATAACATCCATTTAAATTCAGTGACCTGACTGGCAGCGAACTTTAGGTCTTTTTTATTCCTAGCATCCTTCTGCTATTAACCAGTGATCCATTTGGTGCAGAACAAATGAGTAACAGAAAAAAAGGCAAAATTCTGTACTTTCAGTCAAATCCAAACATCATTGGACAGATTTCATTACTAATGGGAGCCAGCAGCCACAGTACTCAGATAAAATATTAAAAATTTATTAAAAGCATCTCTTCAGAGTTGAAAGCAGAAAATATTTAATCAATCCTGACAATCAAAGCATCATCAAGTGGAAACATACACACGATTCATTCCAGCAAGGAAAAGATCAGTGGGCAAGTTTTCTTAACTTGCAATGGTTTATTTCATAGGTTTTGTTGTGTACACAACTCCATTTCCAGGTCTCGAACTGAACCTGTACAACGGTATGCATTGGTATACACTAGTACACAGGTCATCCCAAGTGATTCTTGTTATTATCCCTTTTGAGTTCTGATTAAAAAGCAAACCCAGGAAATCCTATTCAAGTGGAGATAGTATTTCAAATTCTGTCCCAGATTTGGATGAGAAGATTACATAGCACAGTTTTTGGGGAGGGGAAGAAAAATGAAAACAAACAATAAACGTCAGAATGATAGTCTTTAAATATTTAATTTCAGCATTTCAGTGTAAGTGACACTGCGACATTTCCGAGCTATTGATGCCAAGGGAGAGATGACTTTAGGAGTTCCCCAAGGCTGCACAGATCCCAGACAAACCTATGCTTTGTTTGTTGTACCCAGCAGAGCACAGAGCATCCAAAACCATGACAAGCACCGGAGAAGCCAGGTTTTTGCTCCTCCAAGCCTTTACCTAGCAATTGAAATGTGCTTCTCTGATGATCAAACAATTCACCCCATACCCAGCTATGTTTATATGTCCTCTCTCAGGTTTACTTCTCCTAAGAGTCATGTCTTCGGTTGTTCACTGATCAGCTTTCCCTATCCTTCCCACTCTTACTTCTCCCAATGTACCCCAGTTCTCTACGCAAATTGGGAACCCACAGCAGCCCTATGAAGTGAGCATTGCAGTCCTGAAATAAATGACAGTGGTGACAGGACTCGGATCTACATGATACTATGGCGGCTCATGTCATGTCCTTCCTTACTATGCGCTTTTGGTCGTTGCGCTTGGGGAGCTGTACAAGATGGTTTGATGCCTTCAGTTTCCACTGCCGGCTATGTTCCAGCCACCCCATATAGAGACTGGCGGCTTAATATCTTTTCTCCTTAGGTCTTCAGTACTGCCACGATTCAACAACACTTCCATCCTCAAAGAATGGTGAGAACACTGCTCATCAAGAAGCTGGCCTGTCAAACCCAGACCTATTACATTTGTTGTCTCTTCAAGCGTATTCATATATTGCAATATTAACCAGGCTGCTGTTAAACTCCACCTTTCTATAATACAGGAGCCTATCACATATACTATACAAAAATGCAGTCATTTTTGCTGCCATTGATGGTAAGAGATAAAAATGTCAATAATATATTTTATAAAAACAAAATTGTTTTTCAAAAATATGTGACATATATGAGTGGATTTTCAATGTATCTACAAAGACTGCAGTGCAAATCCCCTGGTTCTCTGATGCAGTTTAGTTGCTATGAATATTATTCTACATCATTAACTTCAAAAGCATTTGTGGTATGAACTTCAGAGAAACTAGGATAAGGCTTAAATAGAAATCAAAAATCGTGTTTCATATGGATAATCAAGATATATTTTAAATTTACTTTGAGAAATATCTTTACAGGATAGCAGTAAGAAAATGTTGCGTTGTATGAATGTGTATTTGTCTCTAAAAGAGAAAAACAATCAAATTAATTATATATTCTGAGGAAACTATGAAAAGCACTACAAAATTCTGCACATGTGAATAATTGTGGTTACAGTGAAAGTTAGAGGGTATTCTTTGAGAAATAATATGCTAATGTGCAATTAAAGGCCCATTGAAGATAAGATACATCAAGTAACATACTAAAGGTTCCAGGTTCAGACATCATGCCCCAGCTTTGTTATTCCCTGGCTTATGAATAAGTAAATAGGCAAGTTTAATGCCTTACAGAATGCTCTAATGCTGTTTTCAAAGAGTATCCATAAAAAACTTTGCTCTGCCGTGCAACAATTTACTCATGTTTTGGGCTGGCCTGTTTACTGAGATGTTTTCTGTATGACTGCGCTGGCCTAACTCACCAAAGCCTTGGTCCAGAAAAAAATATTATACTTAAAAATCTTTAAGAGGCTTAGCCAGAACTGATAGCTTTGATGGTGATTCTACCTCTGGCTCTGCCTGAGAACAATCAAGGACCCACAGCCATCCAAGGACAGAAGAACAAAGGATGCTGGTAACATTTCACATGAATGTCTCCAGAGACACCAAGCTGTTGCTTGGGAGAAACAACAGAGAAAAGGAAACTCTTTGGAACATTTCAGGGGTTAGCACAGGACTAAGAGGCTCTAGGTAGGTGAAATATTGTGAAATCTAGGGTTATTTTTAAATTCTTCTGGACTAATACAGAATAAATAAATGATGTGGTATTTTTTGTTGTTGTTCTTGTTCTTGTTCCTGTTTGTTTGCTTGCTTTTAAATAGGTTCTGGTTCTCAGAAGCCTGAAATAAAAATATCGCCAAGTCTTTCACTGCTGCATGCTGTCCTGTAACCTATCCTACCGGGGCCATGTGCCAGCTCTCGGAGAACAAGTACCAGTACATGCTGGGGGCCACCCAGCTGGAAAGCAGCTTGGCAAGAAAAGACCTGGAGGTCCTGGTGGTCACCAAGCTGAACATAAGCAAAAAAATATGACTTCACCACAAAGAAGGCAAGTTATATCCTGGGCTGCAATGGGTATAGTGTTGTCAGCAGATCAGACAAGCTGATCTCTCCCTTCTACTCAACACTGGTGAGTCCACACACCTGTAGTCCTGTGTCCAGTCCTGAACTCTCCAGCACTAGATAGACGGGGAAATACTGGAAAGAATCCAGTGAAAAACCAATAAGATGATGGAGGGACTGGAGCAGCTAACATATGTGGAAAGTCTGGGGCTGTTTAGCCTAGAGAGAAAACTCAAGGGAGATTTTATCAATGTCTATAAATACTGGAAGGAAGAGTGCAAAGAGGATGGAGTCAAGCTCTCTTCGGTGGTGTCCAGTGACAGAACAAGAGGTAAAGGGCACAAATAAGTATGTCAGAGGTTCCATGTGAACATCAGAAAAAAGTTTTTTCCTGTGTAGGTGGCGGAGCACTGGCACAGGTTGCCCAGAGGCTGTTTCCTCCTTGGAGATCTTCAAAAGCTGCCTGGAAATGGTTCTGGGCACCCTGCTGGAGCAGGGCTTGGGCCAGGACACCTCCAGAGGTTCCTTCCAACATCAACTGGTCTATGATTCCTTGTCCTTCTGGACACTCTGGATGTCCCCAAAGCACAATTTCAGGGTGTTCCTGATGGTCATCCATGCAATAAGTGAACAGCCCACAAGTAAAACAAGGAAGGTAGGTACCTCAGCTCTCCTTCCTCACATACAAGGGCAAATCCAAAGCTTCCACCACAGCTCAACAAGGACTCAGCCAGGACATGCCACCATGCCCAGAGTATCAACACATTCCCTGCCTGCCAGCCCTAGTTTCCACTGACCATGACCATCAGAAAGAGGAGGAGCAGTGGTCACCTGCCATCCCGCCTGTCAGAAGCAGCAGGTCAGGCCTGCTGGCATAGGAATGCTGTATTTAAGGTAAGAATTAACATAACTACATTGTAAAAGCAAAGCATCACATAAACACTGAGTGAGTATAAGGTAGCTGTTATATGTTGTATTTTCTCATACTTCTGACCTACACTCTCTCATCTTACTGAAATAAAGTTGTGCAGTGGGATGCACTTACAAAAGAGCAAATTCTTGTCAGAAAATTAATGTCTGCACTTCACTGCCGAAACCTGAGGAGGTATGCACATCTGACGACGCCGGTGGGAATGTAAATCAGGGAGCAGAAGTGGCACATTCTGAGCCTCACAGCCGTAACTCATTCTGTGGCCACAACAACGTGGGCATGTATTTCTCAGGTGTAAATTGCATCTGCCAGAGGAGGAGTGGCTCTAAAAATGGTGGGCCTTTTTATTTAGGAGTTTCCATGTCATGTGCTGGCTGGATCAGACCTGTCTCAGAGCTCAGGAGAGGTGTCACATCTTTCCTTTCCCCTTGACACAAGACACAGGGTTACAGCACCATGACAGAAAACTGGGGCTGACCTTTCTAAAACCTACTCCAGATGCAGACCTGTTTTCAGAAAATGCCTTCATTTGTTATCTTTTTTTCCCCTCTTGCACATAGACAGCTAAAGGTAGGTAATGAAAAAGTCTGGGCAGGACACAGATAATTAAATATTTCATCATTCTTTTGATTTCAAAGCTTGAAACAAGAAGAGGTTACAGAGGGTTTTGTGTAAACTACTTCAGATGGAGCCTAGCTGTAGAAGGAAATACTGGGATGGATCCAGATACAGATGTGCTATCTACACAGAAACTATTTGGCAATCAGTGAGCTGTGATATTGTAAGAAAGTCTGGGCTTCAGTACAAGTTTTCAAAAAAGTGCCTGCTGGCTGAGCTGCAATAGTAAAGCTGTTTATTGGCAGACAAGTTATATGGGAAGCTGAAATGAAGACCCTGCTTCTTTTCCCACTGTGATTTTTTTTTTTCTCACCACAATTAATTTATTATATGTAGTTCAGTCCAGACCTTCTGCATAGTGGTCGAGGGACAAAGTCTAGACATAATTTATTGGCCAGTGCCTGGTGAAAACAGAACTGCAGCATCCACATTTTTCCTCTGTTTCTCTTTTTTCTTCTGCCAGACACATCAAGTACACTGTATGCTAAGTATCTGGTATGTGAGCCCAAAATGACCGAGGAAGGCTTTCCTTTGCATGAGCTGTCCTCTGTTTTGTTGTAAAGGTTTTCCATCATACTAAACAGTAAATATCAAATCAAACAATAACAGCAGTAAAAATTTGATTACTTGGCATGCATGTTGTCTTTTACATGAGCCCATAAAAACATGCAGTGATGTTCATCAGGTCCCTCCATTTCAAAGTTCGTGTTAGTTGGCTAAATCTTTTTGTAACCCCTGTACATATTAGTAAAGTAAAGCATAGGACAGTTAAATGACACTTGCAGTTGAACAACATATCAAAGGCAAATTCAGAAACAGAGCCAAAACCTTCCTGTGTCATTGGGGAGCACCCCAGTGCTGGAGAGAAATACCGGAGCAGCAAGAACTGTGGTATGGGAATGGGCCAAGAACAAAGGGAGCTTGGCATTTGGAAGGTTTTCTTCCCATCTTCGAGATGTTTTATAAATATTAATTTCAGAATTCACTGCATGTTTAGAGAAAGGCCTAGTATATGTCCAGGCTAAAAGGGAAAACAGTCTTGATTAAGCACCTGCATCAGGGCCACCAGTCAAGTCAGAGGGAAAAATGAAATTAGAATTAGGCCTTTCACACACTAGAGCCACCCCTCAGGCAGTTAAATAACCCCTGTCTTACTGTCAGACAGAAAGGGCCAGTCTTTCTCTTCACATTTTACCCAGGGCTGTGGAGCCCTGCTCCCTGCCACGACCACCACAGAGGTCTCCAGCAGGTCCCAGCTCCCTCCCAGCCCCATGGGCATGGCAGGAACAGGTCCAAAAGGCTGAATTCAGCCTAGAAGTGAATATGGATAAATTCTCTCAAATACATTTGCCTGATAGGTCCAAAGGCAACGCAGCTCTGAGGCAGGCCAGTCATTTCTGTTGCTTCTTACCTACATCCTGGGCAGTTGCAAGTGGTGCTGCTCCAGTGGAGCATGGATGTTACTGTGCTGCCCCACCAAATCTTCACTGGTGGAGAAGGTGCCCAGGATGGGAATTGTCCCATTTGACAGCCATGCTCTGGCAGGGTTGCACGGCTGCCACTCATGGCTTGCCTTTCCCTTGTAAAATTGGTGAATATTATATATCAACTACTGTGAAGGAGTAAAGATTGCTGGGATAAGGCTGATTCTCTGGATATGAAAAAGATTTGATTTTAAATAAGACCAGGGAGTATCCAGACAGCTCAGTCCTTGACAGAAACACTTTCAAAGTCTTCCCCAAAGCACAGACCCTCATGGCCGCGTGCCCTCAGGACTGATGTTGGCACAGGGTGCCTGTCCCAGCTACCTGCTGCACCTTCAATCTCATCTACCAATGGCTCCCAGATCCTCGTCCAGACCTCCTGCCCACACACCAGCAGGAAGCCATCCTTCTGCGCTTTTTAGGTACTTGTTCTCACCTTAGAGGGAATCACTCCACTGGAAAAAAAAAAAAAATACTACGTGGCCACTTGCTGCTGTTCTCAATTCTCACCCAGGAAGAAATTCAACATTAATGTTGCCAAGAGTCATTTGAGCAATAACTTCCAAAGCAATAGTCAGATGTTTTCATGTGGTGTTTTGACAAATCTGACCTTAAGAAATCATTAGCAAGTTTGAGCATAAAAAATCAGGTGAATTTGAAAAAAAAAATCCAAACCTGTATAGCTCCAGGAGCAGAATAATAAATGCACGCAGAAATATGCACTCAGTTCTAAATAGTGATACTGAAAACAGCAAATTCAAAGTAAAGCAAGACTACACAAGGACATTTTCCTGGCAGTTTCTCAAGGATCTCTAATACTTGTTTATGGTGGCTGCAGTAAAAGATGACCTGAAGGAAATTAGAGTCAAGAACTGTAAATTTACAGAACTGATAATATTCCCTACAACCCGAAGTGTTAATTTACAGTATTAACCTTCTTGGAATTACTTGAGCACCTCAAACCTAGCTCTTTCATACAGAATTAGAAAGAAGTAAAGTGGACTGAAATAAAAAACTATGAGAAAGAAAAGCCCTAGCAATAAGGTGAGTCAGAAGCAGTTAAGCAATAAATTTATCAGAAGATGTTTTGTTGATGGTTCTGAATTATTCAGGATAATTAAGGGAAAAGGCAGGCTGTGAATAATACAGGAAACAAATGACCCAATAAGCAAGAAATGGTAGCTGAAATTCAGTGTAGACTAACATAAAGTGAAGCGTATTTGTAATGACATAAAGATTACAATGAAAGAGGGAGTTGTTAGAGTTGTCATAGATGGCTCATGAAAACATCAGATCAGTTCTCATTAGCAGGCAGAACAAAAGAGTAAAACAAAACTACAGAGTTTTATGAAAGAGAGTCCTAATTAGAGAATATCATTTTGCTGCTGTAGACATTCCCTCATCAATCCAAAACCTAGACAGTATGTGTAAGTCCATCTCCCCTTGTCCCAACATGGCTGGGAGTGAAATAGAGTGTCAGAGAAAGGCAACAATGATGCTCAAAGGTGTGGATGATATCTGTACCAAGAATGGCTGAATGGATCAGGATATCAGTCTACAGACAAGACAGCTTAGGAGGAATATGACTGGAGTTTTAAAAATCAGTAGTGAGGGGCGGGATGCCATCCAGAGGGACGTAGACAGGCTTGAGCTGTGGGCCCAGGCTAACCTCGTGAGCTTCAACAAAGCGAAATGCAAGGTCTTGCACCTGGGTTGTGGCAACCCCCACTATCAATACGAGCTGGGAGATGAAAGGATTGAGCAGACACCTGCTGAAAGGGGCTTGAGGGTACTGGCGAATGACAAGCTGGACATGAGCCAGCAGTGCGCCCTTGCAGCCCTGAAAGCCACCCGCATCCTGGGCTGCATCCAAAGAAGCGTGGCCAGCAGGGCAAAGGAGGTGATCCTGCCCCTCTGCTCTGCGCTGCTGAGACACCACCTGGAGTGCTGCGTCCAGATGGGGAGTGCTCAGGACAGGGGGGACATGGAGCTGTTGGAGCACGTCCAGAGGAGGGCCACAAAAATTATCCAAGGGATGGAACACCTCCCTGTGAGGGCAGGCTGAGAGAGTTGGGGCTGTTCAGCCTGGAGAAGAGAAGGCTCTGGGGAGACCTGATAGCGGCCTTTCAGTATATAAAGGGAGGCTATAAGAAAGACGGGGACAGACTCTCTAGCAGGGCCTGTTGTTATAGGACATGGGGATATGATTTCAAATTGAGAAAGGGGAGATTTAGACTGGATATAAGGAAAATTTTTTTACTCTAAGAGTGGTAAAGCACTGGAACAGGATGCCCCATTCCTGGAGACCTTCAAGTTCAGGCTGGACAGGGCTCTGAGCAACCTGATCCAGCTGTATATGTTCACTGCAGGGGAGCTGGACTAGATGACTTTTAAAGATTCCTTCCAACTGGGATGGTTCTATGATTCAATGATTCTATGACAGTGAGATGGAAAGGATAGGGACAGAGCTTTCATCTTCTTTTTGACTATAAGAACCAGAATTCTTCAAAAGAACTAGTAGACACCATGCTGAGAATAATTATTTAAAAAAAAAAAAAAAAAAAGTAGGCAAGGCAGGAAAAGGAAAAGGAAAAGGAAAAGGAAAAGGAGAAGGAAAAGGAAAAGGAAAAGGAAAAGGAGAAGGAAAAGGAAAAGGAAAAGGAAAAGGAAAAGGAGAAGGAAAAGGAAAAAAAAGGAAAAGTAAAAAGGAAAAGTAGGTGTTCTCCACTTAAAGCATAGTAGTCCCCCAGTGATTTTGTGGTTCCTAATATTTTACATAGTTTGAGGTGGAGAGCAGACAAGTACATTGGAGAAGAAATCCACCTAGGGTTACTAAATGCAAAACCACACCCACTTTAGAAAGTTTCCTGAGCTGGGAATAGTCAGAGGCTGAGAAAATACTCATAAGGTCTTGCCCAGGGCTTGTTGAAGAAAGGCTACTGGGCTAGATAGATCTTTGGGTTGGAAAATTATTACTGTGGTTATGATGGTTTAGGATAGGTAAGCACATCTCACAAGGCTTTCTAAGACTTTGGGGCAAAACAACAAGAGGTAGATTTCAAAGTGATCAAACGGTTTAACCTCATTTAAAATAAGAAGAAGATGAAGAAGAAGAAGTTGAAAGAAAAAAAAAAATCCTAAAATACTGAGGCCTAACATATACGTGGTTTTTTGAACAATTCAATTGGAAGTCAAAGCAGTTCTTACAGGAGGTGTACAGGAAAGATGAGGACAGACTGCAGGAAGTGCAGTGCTAGGACAAAGGGGAATGGTTTTAAATTGAAAAAGGGTACATTTAGATTAGATATGAAGAAGAAGTTCCTTACTCGGAGAGTGGTGAGGCACTGGCACAGGCTGACCAGAGAAGCTGTGGATGCATCATTCCTGGAGGTGATCAGGGCCAGGCTGGCTGGGGCCCTGGGCAGCCTGTTCCAGTGGGAGCTGTCTCTTCCCATAGCAGGGGGGTGGAACTGGATGGGCTTTAAGATCCCATCCAACCGAAACAATTCTATGATTCTATATAATCCAATGTACAGCAGTGAGTCACAATAATAGCAGAAGAGAATGTTTCATGTCCCAAAGAAGTTTTATGGTTTCTTGTTATTTACCACTTTACTCACACATTTCCTAAAAGTCATACATATTTCTATGGATTATTTCTTCAGAAAGGTGAGCTCATTTAACATAATTAGATAAATGTACATCTTTTACTCGAAGATGCTGTTCATGACCTACAACTTGTAATAAATGTCCACCAAGTCAACAATCACAGGGGCAAATGCAAAAAAAAAAAAAAAAAAAAAANCAAAAAAAAAAAAAAAAAAAAAAAAGGCATATTTTGCACTTCCACAGATATACAAATGTGTGATTACTTACCTAAAAGCCACATGTAGTTCCAGGTGAGTGTTCAATGGCGACCTTTCTGTTATAGAAGCCAAGCAATATTACTCTCTCTGTAAATTAATGTCTGTCCTATATTTCACTGTTCTATTATTCACTTGTGTTTGAAAAAGTGATTTGGAGAGCCCAGCCTGGGCAGTAACTTGCTTACCTGTATTATCATCATCTGTCTAATCACATCTTTGCTTTGCCAGGAACACAGGAGCTCCATCATATCATCCATTTATCCTTGTCCTTGGTTTTCTAGCTGATTTGCCACTAAATCAACCTAGCCCCAAAGCACAATCCTGTGTAATTCAGAGGTCTTCTCTGCTTTTACATTGAGGTTCCCAGGTGAGATCTTCAGTCATGAAAATCCTGTCCAGTTTCCTCAATGTTTAACTAACCCATTCTCCCTCTTCTACAATAAGCTCAATTAAAATGTTCTGTGTGTGTCTGTTTTTTTAACTATTTCAGCCAAAAAAATGCCTTAAATCTCACAAGGATTTAGATTTTTGGACCTACATACTCTACCTACCCAGCATAGTCATATGCACTTCACATTCCTATAGAAAAAATAAAGTGTGATCTTTAAATATTTTAATTATTATTTCATATCTTTAAATATTTTAATTATTATTTCATATCTGTTGTCAGAAGACTTGCAGCTAACTGTATTTTCCATTTCTGTCTTTCATACCTTCATTGTTACAATGAGACAATCTGACACAATCTGACCTCGAATTAGCAAGCAGCTATGGGTATTCTTCCTAGTCACACATGCTTTCTGTTGGACGATGAACTGTCAACTGCAATTTCAATCTTCTTCGCTCTGTGAAGGTCACCTGCACAATCTCCAGGTTGAAAAGATACCGCAATAATTTAATTCTTTTTATCATTTCCAGCTATCTGTTACATTATACTTTGTACATTATACCAAAAACTTTTTCTTGGTTGATTAGCAATCACAGAGACATATTTCTTTCATGGGAGTATTTTCATTAGAATCTCCATTGGCAGCTCTTGCACTCAGGAAAGCCCAGTCTGGCCAATATTAGGAAAGCCGAGGAGATGGATACATATGTTTTCAGCCCTGCTAAGACCTCTCCAGAACTCCCAAAGGGACATTTTGGTCTGAAATGGGTAGCCATCTGATTGTCACGAGCAATAGTAACTAAGGCATGAGAAATTTTACCAAAGAGTTTTGGAAAAACAGAGGCTTCAGCAATTTACCACACACATACTAAAGAGACTTTATTACATAATTTTACAATTAAGGAGAAGACATCAAAACATATTGTCACATTCAAGTTAAAAACAATGTCTTATACCGAAAATCATCTGTTTCAAGTTAACTACAGATGTGAACTGTTAATAGAAACCATGACTATTATCATTGGTGTTTTTGTTTTACTTCACTTTGTATCACAGAAAACTTAACTGATTCAGGCATCTTTTAATAAAATTGATCTTAATCCAATTAGGCAGAAGAATTCTGATATTTTAAAGAAATGAGTATAGTTTGGAGCCCTTCCAAGTATAAAACCTTCCCTAATGTATTCTGAAATGTAGCGTATTTTTGTCTGTATAGCGTATGAGATATATGACTGCTGTAGACACTTCGGACTGATTCAGCTCTCACAAATACCTATTCTATATCTTTGCTACTTTTTGAACTATTTCACATGCAATCCAGCATAAGAACTGTCGCAGAGCATTTGATATTCCCCCATTGGCAATTTGAAAGCAAAAGAAAAGGAGGAAAAACACTCTACTTCTTAGTTAATGCCAAAGTGCACAGTCGTTGGGAAGAATGAGAGAAAATTCACGCAGGACAACATTGGTCACAAATGAACACATGGACAAGTTTATGAGCACACAGAGAACGTAGCAAAAGAACAAAATGCAGTTGACCAGACGTTTTAAAGTGCCTGTTGCAAATCTGCAAAGTAGCTTGAGGGATCTTGAAGAGAAAATATTTTTTATTGGATCAATAGGACTGTGTGCAGCAGTATGTGTGCGTGGAAAATTGTCCATCTGGGGCACTGGGTTTTTTCATGTGTGATGTTACTAAAACAGTACTATTTTTACATACTCCAAAGCCTCAGCAAAATGATCTCCAAAGAATAAAAGAACATTAAAACATTAAAAGGTATTCAACTTCAAGAGATGCATCATACATGTGCAATGTAGATTTTCTCTTGATGGCTGTAAATTGTATTTTAGGCTGAAAAAAAAAAACATGCTGGAGAACGACAGAAAACGTTTTCCTTTCTGAAAGCAAGGCCTTTATCTGACAAAGCTCTTAACTAATAACTAAAAGGACAAGAACAGGATATTCTACGAAAAAGACAGTATTTTTAACTAATGTTATTAATGGGCATTTAATTAAAGGTAAGTTTCTCCCCATTTGATTTTTTTTCTAAATTTCATAAAATTCAAGTTGTGTTCCTTGTTTCTAATAGATCTGTAACTATTAATATATTTGAAACAAGTCCTTATTTTTAAAATGTCATTTCTAAGATGATGTGCTTACTTTGCAGGGGTTTATTTCTAAGTTATTTCACTTCTGTTGAAGGCAGCACAGAAAAAATAGGCAGAAGATAATGTAATTACTTCTGCCACAAACTGCTGGGCTTTAATACAACTGCTAACTGAAATATTTTTAACACCTGGTAAACAGCAATTTTTTACTAATTCATTGCAGGCTGATGTGGTAGCTTGTAAAATGTTCAAATGTAGGTAGCAGCTGGCAAGTTTTCATAAATTATAATACTTTCTGGTTTGGAAAGCTGGATTGCTTAGTCCATCATCAATAGCGTAGAAATACTTTCCCTCTCCACTTTCAATGGTAGGGTGAGTATGCAAACAATCTGTTTGTCTGAAGCTCCCAAAAGCTTCCTGTGAGAATTTCTGTAAGTGTTATACACTGAAAATCATTTCTGCTGATCTTGGCATTTTTACACTTCGCACCATTACATTGTTTGTCTGCAGCCAACATATAAATCCCAGACACATAGTGAGATGTGTTTCTCAAAGGCTGTGATAAAAAATTAAATTTTTTGTACAAACAAGTTTTCTCCACATATGAAAATGCTTAAACAAAAATTTAATGACTGGATCTAGAAAGTTTCCTTTAGGCCATAGAAAATTACTTTAATCTGTTAATGTGCTTTGCATCCATCAGAAGACAAAAATTTTCAGTGAACAGTGTAGTTAGCCTAAAATGTGGCTTTATGTTTGTTTTTCTTTAGTGGTGCCTGTTTTCTGTCCTGCAAGGAAAAATTAATGCCTCTCTAATGTTTCTTTCTCTGCTCAGAGGGATGGTTGATTAAACAAAGGTGTTTACTGGTGGAATATTAAGAAATTTCAGAATACCTTCAACTACCCACATTACATCCCTTATGAAATGTAAATCTGAAAATAACACTAGGCCATATTGACCCCAGTTTAATTCCGTTTCACCAATCTGAGCTGAAATACCTTATAAATACACTTTTGTGAAAGAGGATATGCATTCAAAAAGTGTTTAAAAACAAAAAGTTTAATAATCTTATACCTCTTTAACAGTATCATACAGTGTGAAAAGTTCCTATGATGAATGTAAGGTAATTTAAGATAAATGCCTTTCGGGGCTGCTGTGACAAGTACAAAGTTGGTTGGCTTGATGCTCCAGACTAGGCAGTAATGAATGAATAAACCCTAGGTGCCTGTCTCAGGGGCCAGTTTTCTTGGTTACCCAAGACTATGCAAAAGACAGCCTCGAATATTTCAGAATCTGGTCCAAATAACTTGTCATTAATTTATCTTCTTTAAAACATGCATTGACAAAGCAGAAGGCAGAATGAGCTCTTTAACTTATGAGACTTGTTCTGAACACTTCTTTTATTTATTTTCATGTCAGTATGCTAACAAATGTATGTTTAGGTGGCACTGTGGCCTTAGAACTTCCTACTGTCACACAGAAAGGTTACAGAGTTTCTAATTATATATTATAAACATAACTCGTAACCAAAAAAAAAAAAAAAAAAAAAAAAAAAAANAAAAAAAAAAAAAAAAAAAAAAAACAGAGAGAGGAGAAGAGAGAAAAAAAGAAAAACAAAATAAAAAAGGCAATGAAATAGTGGATGTTCCTGCCCCTTTCCTCCGCATAAGGAATTTCAGCCCCCCTCAGTGGCACCAAATACTGAGTTAGCTGTTTGTGTAGCTGGTGAAGGAGCTAGGGCTGAAATGTGGCTCTGAAGAAGGGGAAAAGGAACCTCTTGGAGGGGAAATAAGAAGGCATTTGGACACAAATATTCCCATGGATAGGTCTTTACCTCACAGGCAAGTTCGAGTTTAACAATGTGCCAGATTTCAGTTGAGGTGTTCATTTGCCATGCAGTAGAAAAACAAGGATAAAAGCACGGGAGAAAACCCACTTTCATTGAAACCCCTGTTCTTTTTATATTAGTAATGATTTTAGGTAAAAACTTTTATAGTGAATGATTATAGTAAGCAAGAAGAACTCAACTTTTCTTTCCTCATTAAATGGAGTTTACAAATAAACTGGCCATCAGCTGTGAGGTCTTCACTCTGCTAAACCTTGTTGATGCCATTGAACTGCCCCTTACTTGGTCCAACACAGGAAAGGAAGATATATCTTAAGTCCATACCTAAGTAACTTCCCAAATTGAGATGGAAATATTCTTGCACTGAGCTCAAGTGTTCATTATAATGACAATGACAAAGGAATTTCATCAATTATAACAATGAAGTAAGCTCTTGGAAGTTTACTTCACACATGCTAAATAAAGTGCACAACAGTCTCCAGCAAGATAGTTGACACAAAAATCTTAAATAAAGTCACTTTCTGTTCAGAGTTTATGAAAATTGGACTTAGGTGATAGTATAAACCAGGAAGAAACTGCAAAGTCCTCACACATATAAAACTTCTTAGGCTCAGCCTTTGCTCCTCTGTAGGGGTCTTACTTTAGCAAAGACAGCAGCATCAAGCCTAACACTTTGGTCAGAGATTACAAATTAAAAGGAAAGATTTTTCAGCCCAAGTTCCTTATCAGCTGTACTGGCAGTAAATTCCTTATCATGGAGGCAATCCTATAATCCTACATAATAAATCTTTTGCAGAGTTTAATCTCCATCATGAATACTACTCATATGCAAGGACTGACCTTCTGCCAGTCTTTAAAGAAATCAGATTTATGTATAGTAAAATCAAGCTATCTCAAACTAAAAATAATATCAATTCTTTAGCTCTTATCTTTTTATTTTGAAAGTACAGTAATTATTGTGTGATAGGTCCTTTTTATGTTGTCATATTTATCATCTCTTTCAGCCAGAGGTCCTTATATTGAACAACAGCAAAACATCAGGTTGAAGAGGTTTCCTTTTAAGTAGCTTAATTATTTCTTACCAATTACACACTTCCTTTAATTGCAGCACAACTCTAATGATGAAAATGTAAAGTTTTCCTCATGAAGAAACAGATTTCCATATTAAAACTGTTAAGGGGCTAAAACATGGACATGATAACCTCTCCTCCAGCAGCACTTAGTTTGGCATATGGCTGCTCCCTGTGCAAATATCAGCTGGGACAGAAAACAGCAAAAACTAGGAGCATAATTGCCTCCTCCAATTTTTTATTTTTTACAAGATTGAAGGCAATGAGTTCGCACCCTTATGTCCTTCACCTTGCCTTCTCCAGGGAATGCCTTGAAGAAAAAAAAACTGAGATATGCATTTATATTCTTTTCTTTATCTTTGCTTTCCACTTTTTATCCTTTGATGTATGTTATTATCTGCCAAGTATGATCTTATGGAATAGACTAGACTAGACTAGACTAGACTAGACTAGACTAGACTAGAATAGAATAGAATAGAATAGCTCTGTTGGAACGGACCTTCAGTGATCATCAGGTTCAACTGCCTGACCACATCAGCACTAGCCAGAAGTTAAAGCACATTATTGAGAGCATTGTCCAGATGTCCCTTGACCACTGACAGGCACGGGGCATCAGCCACCTCTCTAGGAGCCTGTCCCAGTGTCTGACCACCCTCACAGCACAGAAATGTTTTCCAGTGCCCACCTGACGACTCCCGGCAGCTCGGTGCCATTCCCCTCCTGCTGTCTGTTCCCAGGAGCAGAGCCCGGCCCCTCCCTCTGCTCCCCCTCCCCAGGGAGCTGCAGGCAGCAGTGAGGTCGCCCCTCGGCCTCCTCTGCTCCAGGCTGGGCAGCCCCAGCGTCCTCAGCCTCTCCTCACAGGATGTGCCTCCAGCCCTGTCACCAGCTTCGGTGCCCTCCTCTGGATGCTTTCTAGGACATTAACATCCTTTTTACATTGCGAAGCCCAGCACCGCACACAATACTTAAGGTGAGGCCACATCAGCATTAAATATAGCAAGAGAATCACCTCTTCTGCCCAGCTGGCTGTGCTGTGTTTAATGCACTCTAAAATGCAGTCTGTCCACTTGTTTTCATGGGCACACTGCTGGCTCATGTTCAACTTACTTTATCCCCCCAGTAAAAGACAGAAAGCCAATTTATAGCACCAGCATTCCCAAATGGGACTTGCAGGAGGATCACATTGATGATGGATATTAATTAAAATGATCTCTTTAAATCTAGCATGGTCCCTTAACCAGTACATGTATGTGTATCTCAACTTTTTGATAACATAGCATTAAACCAAGAAAGCCTAACATCTTGTATGAATATTAGTGCTTAACTAGTAACTTTTAGTTACTTCCCTTGAACTCAGCAACTCTTAAAATTCTAGGTCACCATCCAACCATCACCAAACTAAATTGTTTGTGGCCATTTTCCTCCCCAATGACTAAAATTTGAATTATGGAGCACAGGTGATTCAGCAGGCCCTTTTCCATAGCCTTGTAGGCCGTCAAGACTCCAGAGCACAGTCTGGGAACTACTGCTGTAAGCAACCAAGAGCAAAGTTAGAAATTCAAAGAGATAATAATTTCATCATAATATTGCTTCTCTGTTCCAGACTGGGTCCATTCCCTTACCTGTGATGCTTCCCAATAAATTGTGCAAACGCCTGCATAAATGCAAAGTATAAAAAAATGTTAAATGACTGTTAAAAAGAAGTTGAAACAGCATGCAGCAATAGGACAAGGGGTAATGGCCACAAACTGGAAGAGGGGAGATTTAGGCTAGATATTAGGAAGAAATTCTTTCCTGTGAGGGTGGTGAGACACTGGTACAGGTTGCCCAGAGAGGCTGTGGATGCCCCCTCCCTGGCAGTGTTCAAGGCCAGGCTGGATGGGGCTCTGAGCAACCTGGTCTGGTGGGAGGTGTCCCTGCCCATGGCAGGGGGATTGGAACTAGGTGATCTTTAAGGTCCAACTCAAACCATTATATGACTCTATGATATATGATGAGATACTCTTAAGTACTCATCACTTCAGAACCTCTCTAGCTCCTACAATCATCACAGTAAGAGATACTTGAGAGAAGACAACTTTAGAGCCTCAGTGCTTGAAGTGCGCTTCTAAGGACTCTCTGCATTAAATATATCACCTTTACTGAACCAGCTGCTCAACTGCATCTGTGATCAAATACACAACTTTTGAAGAGTTAGGCTGGAGTAGGGATATTTATACTTGTGTTTGTATTGCAGTTATTTCTAGTCTTAAAGTTATAAGCCAATTTACTATGCTCTGCACACAATGGTAGTCTATTACTTCAGGATTGATACTTAAAGCATTACAGGTCACTGAAGTGTTGTGTGAGTGTAGGATATTAAGGGAGAAGGAGATGAAGAAACAAAGGAGGACAGAAAGGAGAGAGGGGAAGGAAGGAAAGGAAGGGAAAGATACAATATGTTCAAGTCTGCTTTGAAGAGAAGTATGAGGGAAGTGTTTAGCCAAGGTCCTAACAACTGAAACACACACAGTACAATTGATTTTGCTTGTGAATTTGAGCATTCCCACATGTGTTGGGCAGCTGGCACATGTGTCACTCTGTGCCTGCTCAGAATTACTGGACTGGGGAAATTTACCCTGTGAGAAGGGAGCAGAGCTCTCTCAACAAATGTAACCATCACTGATTAAACTTGTTGTTACTAGGGAACCATAATAAGATGACATTAAATAGTCATTTCCCAATGAGCAATGAGAACTGAAAGGGTTACCATATGTCATTAATTTAAACAGTATCAGAGGGGCCTCATACGAATGAGAAATGACCACTACTAGTAATCTGTATATGTATTGTCAGGTTACTTTTGAGTCTTGAGATTTTTGCAAACAAAAGGAATTAAGATTTTAGAGATTCTGTTTTGTTACCAAAAAGTTAATATCTTGAATGGAACGCTAAGAGCAGAGGAAACACCTCAGGTAGATAATTACTGCATTGAGACAATAAATATCATTATGTCAGTAATTAAGTGAAATAAGATTGACTTTGATTTACAGATAAGACCAGGTTCTTGTCTAGCATAAAAAAACAGTGTACCTCCATCTAATTCAGTACTATAGAGCTGCATTGATTTACAGCCATTGGAGAATTAGACAATGTAGACTATAGCTATTTTTAGAAGACATTCCCTGGAAGAAACCATTATGATGAGGCCAAATTTTACATCCCTTAGTTAGATACACAGTCTCAATGGAATTAAGAGTAAGAAGAGAAAAATGTAGCCCATCTTCTGAAGGTTATAGGTGAGAGATGAACATAAATTCTGATGCAGCTAAAAAATAATCACTTTTGAGCCACACATGTAAAACCCCATAGAAGGCAGGTTAAATTCTGATAGCAATGGTGGTTGAAACACCACCAGGCCTGAGCCAAAAAGGTAAGAAACCAATCCAAGACATAGATGCTAACATTGTTCTCCCTCTCTTACTCGACAGCTGCTTGTTTGAGATCTGTCATATGGAAAATATGTGAATGCAATGAAACGTCAGTTAGTGTATCTTTGCTTCCACCCAGCTCCTTAAAAGCAAAAACTGTAGGCTTGTTGCTATTTTCAATAGTGCCCAGACACTTGTTCTGTGCATCCCAGCATAGGAATGGTGATGGCTCGGGGCTGCCTGTCAGCTTGGGGCTGGAATGGCAGCACGCTGCACAGTCATCTCAGTCATGTGGGGTAATACAAAGACAATGTCTTAAAGCAGTGTGTAATCCTAAAATGAGCCATTCCAGAGGATTTCCACTTAGCAGGAGGATACCTAAATGTGCACACAGCTAGTTTAGCTTGCGGTCTACTCTAGCTAGGGAGATAATTATTAGCCCAGCTGCTTCTGTTACCTCTCTTCATCCTATTAGACAGCTACTTCTCTGATCTCTTGCACATTGACGACACATGGCATAGACACATGGCATTTGTACCTGCTGGAGACACTGGAAAAATATTCTTAGCATTTGTTATTATTACTCTGTTTCTTTACTGTAGAAACTGGGGAAGTGTTAGCAAACTGGATGCAACTGGGAGAAAAACAGAGAGGCACCTTCTTCAGATAGAAAAAGGGAATAAAAGCAAAGAGTCCAAGAGCTTGTTTCTGTTGGCTTTAGCAATAGCCAGGCAGCTTCACAAACTTAATAAAATGTGCTCCTTTCTCTTTAATAGCCCTAAAATTCATATCCCTGCACAGAAACAGCAATTTCATACCAGACCAAGACTGCAATGAGAAAAAATATATTGGTTGAAATTAGCATTATTTTTTTACTGACAGACAGTGTACTTTGTGTTATTTCAAAATTTGTTACTCAGTATATTCTCAATTGTCTTTTTTTTTTTTTTCACTGTCTGTAGACACAGCAGTAAGTGAGTTTAACCACATTAGGAAATTTTAATTTTTAACCTGAAGATGAGATGACAATCTGTCTAGCTGCTGTCTTGATTCTCCATATCAAGCTGACATGTTTATTTTTGGACATTTACACTCTGGAAGAGAATGCCATGATTTATCTGAGTTATAAATGTTAGTTTTCATTGAATATGACACTGCAAATAAACATGCCAATACACTCCATGGCTTCATCATCTCTTGATGCTGCAGCTCATACTGCTGAGCACCTGCTGCCATGAAGTCCATAGAGCTGCTACAGACATCAGACAGGCCACTATGAATACGGCCCAGAACACCTGCCCATAAGAACAGAATTTAAGCATGTAAACATAGCACCACCAAAAACAATGTAAAAGTTCTGGGGAAAAATAAATAAATAAATAAACACAGAGCAAAACAAAACAAAAACAAAGCAAGCAAACAAAAAAACGGATGTTCTCTGTAAAACTCTCTGCTACCCAGCCATCCTACTCTTGCTTAAAGAAGAGACAAACAATGCAGGAGGGAGAGAGAATTCCACAAAATGTCTATAATAATCCTCGGATAGGCCAGGAAAAGACTTCTTTTAGAGAGCAGTTTTCATTATGCTACTCCCACTGTAAAATGGGTGTAGAAGCAAATCTCATACAATGACTAAGGTGGAAAAATCATAGTAAATCTCCATGTCAGTGCCTTTTGTTTTTACTGCTTTGGATGTGCATTTTGCAGATCCATAAAAGCATGGAAAAACTGACCAGACAACCAAGAACTCTTCTTTAACCCTTTGGCACTAGGCAAGGGGTGTCTGGAAATCTTGACTTTCAGCATCAAGGGTATCAAAACAAAAAGAATAATAAAGAAAAAAAAACAGGTCACTACACTCAAAGTCTGGCAAGAGAATAAAAGAACATGAAAGCTGTGAAAATGAGGCTAGTGAGACAAAAATGAAGACAAGGATTGGCTCTAGAATACATTAAGTCTTTGACAAATTTTTTAATAAACGCAAAGAAAGATGTTTTTAAAAAGATATGATACTTCTGCTTTTTAAAAATGGGATTTAAAGTAGAAAATGATGAATTCATTTGATTGTTAATAAAATAACATTGAACTAGTTTTTGACGGGTCTTCTCTTATGATAATGCTCCCCCATTCTAATCAAAGAAAAAATTCCAAATAAAGTGAGGTGAGAAAGTGTTTCTGATTGTTGTAAGGTCACTTTGCCTGTCAAGCATGAAAATCCAGAAGGATTCAAAAAGCTTAATGACTACGTTTTCAGAATAAGAAAAGAAAGAAATTATCTCTATTTTGACACCAAGTTATGATTAAACAGAAATTTTTCAGGTGAACTTCATTCTAGCTCTGATATAGAATCATAATAATGATCCAGTCATTCACGTGGGATCGATATAATTATGTATAATTACAGTAGTAGATAATCTGGTGCAGTCCACTTTATTCATAAAGTGAATAAACACAGGCATATATGTTTACATGCATATGTGTCTATATGGACACCTGGAATCATGTCCTTGATTTTACCAAGATATTTTGAATGCCCTATCATTCCACCTGTATTGTTCTGGTTCCTACAAATCCCCTTCTAGTGGTTCTGCTCCTCATCTGTTATAGGTTGATGTGGATTAATTCAAGATTTTCAGGGCTGCTGGACAAGTAATATTCAAAATAGCAAGCAGCCAGTGCTCAGGTAGTTACTTGAAAGGGCTGTCACAAGGATTATTGTGTGAAAGCTTGAGAAGAAGTCAAATATGAGAACAGAAACAGGGACAGTGACAATTTCTGCAAGAGTACTGAAGTATAATTTCTAATGTTCATGGCAAGAATTACTGTAAGTTTATATTTCTTTCAATGCTTTTTCTGTCAAATGAGGTGAGGCAGAGGAAAGGAAAAAAAAGACCTAAGAAATGAGAAAAAAAAAAAAAAAAGGGA